>WSXT02038899.1:0-13415 GCA_011762715.2 Neuroterus valhalla
TGATACCGCGCCAGTTAGGGAGTTTGCGCACTATTTACCGTACCAAAAACATCGCCTCCCTATATCTGATATGACAGAGTGGGAATGGAGAGGGAATCACATCATTTGACATGCGCGAGTTATCGATTTCAGCGTATTTTGGTCCGGCGGCTCTCAAAAAATCCTCCACAGAAACGCGCAGTTTCCGCACCGAGTTGCCGAAGGAAATTCGCGGAAATCGTCCGATTTTGAATGAAATATCTTAATTTTCGAAAAAAGTCAAAAATATAAAAATATTGCACATTGAAATTTCATTTTTTTCAAGTATAGGCCGATGTTTATGATGAATTTATCCAGTCCTCTCAATTGTAAATGATTTAAAAAAGAGGGATCTTTTTTCCCAAATGGCAATTTGTAATTATTTATTTAAGGATAGATCTCTCAATCGAGAAAATCAGTGATTTACATATATATTAATATGTGACAACCAATATTTTTGTATATATATCTACGGTTTTTCTCTGATTGTAAGTCTAAAAACGCTATCTGTTTTTACGTATCACGTACAGTTTACAAGATACATACAAATGATTATTTCATGGCCTAATTTATTCCAGCATTTTAAGGTCTTTTAACTGACCTCAATTTGGGTCAGCTTAGAATCTCTTGTCTATAAATAGGTCAAACTACGGATACTTAATCTCATAATTTTCCAACTAGTGATTCGAGGATAATATGTATTCAGATTCTATGCATTTTACCGGTTCTAACGACATATTTTTTGTATATGAAGGTTGAAAAATTGAAGAAGTTTTATTTGAAAAACTTCAGCTTAATATATATTTCAATATTTATAACTTGCAAAAATTAATGCATAGATTCCAAATATATTTATTCCATATCGCTAACTGCAGAATCATATGTTTCAACTTGAAATTGTTTTCCTGTTTTAAAACAGATGGAATCCTATCGGTCTACGGCTACGCTACCAGACCTCTCTGCAAGTTAATAACGATCATTCATATTCCCATTCTAAGGTGCAAATTTATCAGCTCTCAGACCTATTATCAGCTCATTTTACCTATTTGAAGAGACCATACTTTTGTTGGAGCAGGACTAGTGGTTTTTTCCGTCTCATCACCAGCGAAGAAACTTCTATTCAGCTTATAAGGAAATCGAAGTCTTTTCGTCCAATTTTGTTCCTTCAAATCATCTGCGCTTGCGGAAATTTCCGTGGAGGAACATTGCAACAATCTTGATGGAATAACCAAACTTTGCGCGTACATTGTGAATGAGTTTGGATTTGGTTGATGCTTATGTCCTCAGCTAATAATACCATGCGTACAGTCTTGTTAGGTTTTGCGGTCCTTTCTGTTTCCAACATTGAATTTAGCGTTTAAAAAAACGTTGTGTATAATGATCTCGTATTCTGTTCCGTATATCATTAGCATAATCAAACGCGCATTTCCTTTCAAACGCTAAGTTTTCTATTTTCGACAAATTTATGATTTTTGTTTGATAAAGTATATGAATAGTTCGAAATTTCACACCTTATTATTTGAACAAATCTCCACCTTTTTTAGCCGGAAATGAGATCTCTGCAAAGGTTTCTGTCAGTCTGTACGGCTTCCCGTTCATCCATCCGTCGATAAGCACAATAACTTCCAGAAAAACAAATTGATTGAGTCGGGCTGCATACAATTTTCTGGGGTCGCAAAAGGAGGAATGATTTTGTTACCCGCAGCCTCTCTTGGTCGACCAATCAACCTACAGCTTCCAGGTCTCACACTGAACCCGTGCGGCCAGCCAAGCGCGTCAATCTCCATAACTACCGCTCCAGCTGAAATTTCTGAAGACGAGTCTATTCGCCAAAAGGGACCTACGCAGCGACAAAGGGGACTCACCAGACTCTGAGAGAAGAATGGAGATCAGGTTTGAACTCATGCACTCAAGGGCTACACGGAGGGAGGCGTTTTGCACCCGATCAAGCATTTCAAGGGCTGTCTGGCTCGCTCTGAAACATAGGAAGGCACTTAACCTCTATACCTTTATTACCTTGGTATTCCACTTTCCGGAGAAACTTCTTTACCTCCACGTCGATCTCCCGGAAGGCTGCTTTCTCCTCCTTTTTCTGGTTCAAAATAAATCTCTTCCTGGCAGCACTTCTTTTCGCCTGAGCCCTTTCACACTCTTTATTCCACCAAAAAGGCTGGTGCCTCTTATTGCGCCTGGAAGAAGCACGGAAGGCCTCGTTTGCCTTCAGAGATTTGAAGACCGAATTGATAAATTTTTCATAGACTTGGTACGGATACCCGATGTTCAGGCGTTCCCGAGGCAGAAACGAGACAAGCTCCTCCATCTGCCTATTGAAGAGATGCCAGTCTTGAGACTCCACATTGAACTTATTCGGAATCGAGCAAGTTAAATGAGGACTCGCATCGAGACTACCAAACACAGGGACATGGTCCGAGAAGTATGAGTTAGTCCCGACCCTTTAGCAGGCGATCAGCATAAAATCCAGACCACAGAAAATCAGGTCAAGGTTGTTGGACATGCAACCCAAATTCATCAGAAAGGTTTGCTCGGAGTCATACATAGGGATCAATCCAGAGTCAAAGGCTGCCAAGGAAAGATCTTACCCAGGGAGGACGAAAGAGTTACCTCAACGACGTCAATGTCGTCTGACCAAGGGCACTCCAGATCGATCCTATCTATCGCGGATTCGCCCTTGACCGGGATGGGGAAAACCCCACCCACTGTCCCATCATTACGATCCTCACGGTACGTGAAACAGCCAGGGATCTCAACATTTTGCTCCTTCGTGAGCCGTGATATCGGAATACAGAGGTATTCCATGTCACCCTGATGGAGAAGTGATTCAATCTGCTCCTCTTTGCCAGCGACTCTGTGAACATTCCAATTCGTAAATTTGAAGCGCCTTCACATTCCTACCATTTGAATGTAGGACGCCGAGTAAACAAAATTCAAAGGAATAAAATACTTAATCTGGCTATAAATATCACAGAAAAGACCCAAACAAAATGAATCCTAGACGGACATGAAGAAAAACTGGAACGAAACCGATCGATAATATCCAAAATAACCTGAACGCGTTAATTTGTATTTCTAGATTATGGGTTACGAACTATTGATACAGCAGACAGCGATGTAAAACAATCAATAAAAAACTTTGAGAGGAATATCGTCCAACAGAGTTTATTATCATATCTCCAACAATGTCATCTGATGAAGAGATTGAGGAGGTAAGTTATGCATGCCTGGTAATCACGCTGTATTTGAATTAGATGTTTGGGTGCGTTCTTTTTGACCAAGCAGTTCAATTTTCATCTTAAGAAAACTAAAAAAAAATCAATATCGCAGGAAAAAATTTAATTTCCAAAAAGTCGAATTTAACTGAGACAGACAAATTTATTTTATATAGTTATATCCCTAACCATAGGATAAATTTTCAAAAAATCAGATTAGTTTTATTCCCGAAAAGATCCAAAGTCACCCGAAGTATTTTTGATAAAGTAATTTAATTTTCTACCAAGTAGACGAGTTTTCAGTCAAGGAAAATAATTGTCAACCAAATAGGTGAAATTTCACCTGAAAACGGGGTTTATGTACACAAATATGAATTCTTTATGAGTTGTTAAATTTCCAAGCAATAGCATTAACTTCCTTTCAAGGAAATTAATTATGTAAAAAAAGAATTATTTCCTGCGAACCTATGGTAAAATTTAATTTTCAATAAAACCGAAACATTCTTCACATAAGAAGACTTATTTTGAAGCAGTTTCAGGAATATCCACCTGGATGATTCTTGAAAAAGTATTGTAACGTCCAACCAATCGTTTTCATTTCCAGCTGAGAAATAAAATCCTTAACTGGATAGTTTCAATTTCAGCCCGAAAAAAAGAATTGGTGAATTAGAAAGATGGACAAGCAGGCAAATAATTTTTAACTGTAGGGATTAATTATCTATAAAAAAAATTACCACAAAAAAGAGTTATCTATTCAATAGTTGAACTTTTGTCTAAACAACATTATGTCAATCAAAAATGGAATAATTCAATTTTTACTTAGAAAAAATTACTTACAAAAGAAAAAATTGATTTTCAACTAGAAAGAGTCAAATTCCAAAGCATAAAAGTTCCGTTTTTAGCAAAAAAGTAAATGATTGAATTTTCTGTTTTAAACGAGGTAGGAAAAGAAACATCGAAATCCTGACAAGATAATCATATTCATATTCATATTCATATTCCAACCAGAAGGAGATTTCAATGATTAATATGGAATAATTGGACACGACCAAGAAAGATGAATTCCGATGAAGACATTCGAATTTTTAACTGAACCAGATCATTTGCAATTATAACAGAAGGTTTTTTAAGAGAATAATTATATTTTAAATCAAATATTTGAATTCTTAGCAGTAAGAGATAAATTTCGAATCAAGAAGATCAATCTTCTAATGGAAGACACGAATCCTCAATGGAAATGATAAATTTTCTACCAATTAGAAAAAATGTCTTCAAAAAACATAAAATGTTGACCAAAGAATTGGATGTTCAACCAAGAAGATCATATTCCAACCAAAAAATTAACACATCCAAAAAATTGCATGAACGGGACCGTACTGCGACTGCAGGGGGTTTTCCACCGACCCTCGAACGATATTGAAAAACACACGAGTTAATAATAGTGGTGTTAATCACTCAAGACAAATTTGGCGGAAATGCCTGTCCACTGCTGAACTTTATGGTCGTTCCGCCCTGGGTGTATTCTTGAATTAACGCCACGAATAACCCTTAAGGGTATCGATAAAACAGAAAATTAAACAAAAGCGATAAGATAATGGAGACCGAATTGCCTATCTATTTTCAGATTTCGTGGCCAATTCGCCCATAAAATAGGTATTTCTTCGGGGCGACATTACCTTCATTCTGGGGAGCTTGGGTAATTCGCCCATTGTTTTACCCTCACCGGGAACGTGCCTTAGATATGTAGGTGCCCTTGAAGCCTGAAGAAACATATAGAAACCAGGATCAGCTGGAAGTCTACAACGCCACGAGTTGAAGAAATCCTTGAGTCTGATCACTCAAGACCGCAAGGCTCACGAGATTTTTATTTGCATAAAAAAATAAATAAACAAAATCAAATTATCTTACATAACTAAGTTTTTACAAAGGAGCCATGGAGTGCCGAATTTACCCGAGGTGTCGGTCTTCCTTACTATTTTCAAAATCATTAAACTACTAGTGGTTCATTGTGATAGTGCCAAAAACTGCAACATCACAAGAGAGAGGTGATTTCTCAAGGAAATGCATAAAATCACAATTAAAAAAGATAAATTTTGAATCACAAATATCACTAATCACTAGATAGTTTGGGACGTGAATGTTATCAGTTGTTCTCATTCCTTTCCTAAAGCCCGTTCAATGTATGGAATAATTCTCTTCTCTTATTCCTGACTCCCCGACCTGTTTCTGAGCACTTACACATAGATCTTATACACAACTGACATCAGAGTGATACCTCTACAATTCTGTACCTTTTTACCCTCTCCTTTTTCAATAGCGGAATCACTAATCCCTCCATTCTTCAGGCCGCTCTTCTTCTCTACATACTTTGTTACAGATTCTCCACGTCTCTTCTCTCACACCTCCCCCCTACCCCATTGTTTAGAGCTTCATTCTCCATTCCATTCTCTCATATCACTTTATTTCTTTTCAGTCTTTCTATGGTCCCGTTTACTTCCTCCCTGCCTATGTCATTTCTGTCTTCCTCTCCTTTTCTTATTGCCTTCTTCTCTCCTTCTCTAACCTTTCTTTATTCCCCTCTCAACATTCCTTTGAAGTACTCCGTCTATTCACTCATTTTTACATTCTCATTTACTCCCTATCTTTTCTTTCTTTCTCTATTTTTCACCTCCTATACCCATCCTTCCATTACTGATTCCTCTACCTCCTCCATATATCTAACCTTTTACTTTTGCCTTTTCTTATTCAACATTCCCTCATATACTCGTTTCCTCCTATTGTACTCCTTGTCGCGATCTCTCCACTTCTCCATTCTCTAACACTCTCCTTTATATTTCCTTTACCTTCCTTATATCCTTTATTCTTCAACCTTTCCTTTCTATGTCCCCCTTCCGTTTTGGTCTTACGGCCTCTTCTACCTGATCAATCACTTGCTTCATTCTTTCTATTATCTTGTCTCCCTCTTCCTCTTCTATACCTTCCAAATTCTCATTCTTCATTGTTTCTCTGAATTCTTCCAACTTTCCTCTTCCCGAGCGTCCGAAGTTTTCCTTCCTTACCTTTACTCTTGCCTTCTCAACTTACCCTTTTTTCTTCTAGACTCTAGTCTATTACAGTCTTCTCGTTCCTTGTGAACTTTATTTCACCATCCTCATTCCCTTTTGTATTTCCATTGCAGATGAACCACCCTGCTTCTCCTATCAAGTTCATAAGTACCCTTTCCTCTCGATCTGTTTCTCTATGTTTCGATTTCCTCATAAACGTCTACTCCTTTTCATCCCATACCTCTCCTCCCTAATCTCCAGTCCCTGCATTTAGGTCACCCCGAATCAATACCAGTCCCTCTCCTTTGTCTTTAATCCACATCCTTATAACTATATTTCTTTTCATCATTACTCCGTCCTTTGTTTCATCATAAGTCTTAGATCCCTGTTCTACCACAAGACCCTTTCTCATCCCTGATTCCATGCCGCTCATCCCTCCCCCTTTCTCATGTTCCCTTTTTGCTTCTTGAATCTCCCAAACATATTCTCTTGATAACTTTTTTTCTATACCTTTCCAGGCTTTCTCCTCTTTCCATGTCTCACTCATTATTATTACGTTCCATTTTTGCGTTTCCTCCCAGAAATCTAAGTCCTTGTTTTTTATTCCCGATATATTCCAGAATACCACTTTAACTTCCCCTTCTTCCCTTACTCTCGTCTCTATGTTTGTTTGGCTTCCGTCAACCCCGCCGCATTCCCTTTACACCTACCTCTTCGTTCTCCGTCCATTTCCCTTCCTCGCATTATTTGACAGACTCTCAAAACTTCCTTTCCCTCGTCCCAGATCCTCATTTCTTCGGTTAGCCATATCCTATCCCTCCTCATTCTCACCTTCTCACCTTCCTTCTTCCTTCCAGTACACTCTACCTCATTATTCGTTTCCTTCTCCTTTCTTTTCTCTCTGTCCTTCCTTTCAACCATCTCTTTTCCCCCATTATTTCGAATCTAACCTCCTTAGTTCCTAGTGTCATTAAACACATTCCTGATTCCTCTCCTCCCTTCCTATTTTCCTTACTGTCTCCACCCTTACTTTTGCTCCTATTTCACTTATCACTTCTCTCACCTTTCCTTCTCCTGTCCCGCTTTGTATTTCCATCCCCTCAATCACAACTTGAAAACGAATTAACAAATTAATATACAGTTTGGAGATCCTTACAGACTTTGACTGATTCACTTTCCACAAAATGCAGATATTGCATAGCAAAAAGATCATTCTTAAACTTCAAAAATAACTCTCTTATCAATATATAATTATTCTTCAACAGATTAGTTAAAAATTCAAACATAGTAGATAAATTCTCAACGAAAAATGGAATAGTTGATATTTCAACTGAAGAAAGATTTTTATTTTTAATATAAAATGATTTAACATAACTGAGAAAGACGAATCTCCAAGAAATTGTTTTTTTCTTTAGGTTCCGTTTCCGTCTCATTCTTCACCAGCCTGTTCCAGATGTTATTTCTTGACTCTGAGTTTTTTCCACATCTATCCTCTCTCTGCCTTGCCATTATCTCTTATTCTAACCCCTGCTATTTTCTACCCGCATCTTGCATCCCTTACTCGTGCCTCCATTTATATCTCTCTCTCTCTGCTACTTCGAACGCTCCACGTTAACCCTTCCCTTGTCTTTCCCAGATCTCCCGTGCACACGCTTGTACGATCTTGCTGCCCTTTGCCCTCTCAGTTTCTCTTCATAATCCATTATTTTTTTAGTTGCCTGATCAACATTTTCTCTCTTCCGATTTCCCCCTCAGCATATAACCTGGACAACTCCAACTCAGTCCCATGATCCATCTCAGAAATCTCCCTTACAGACCTTTCACACTCTTATATTCCTCCCAACCCCATATTTCCACTCTGTAACTTTACACTGACCATACTAGCACATCTAACATCCAAACCCTCATCCTCCAGTCTTCTTTGACCCTTCTCTTTCCTATTCCCCACACTCATCCCATTACTTTCGTTTCCTCCTCCTGCTTCGAACCAGAAACCTAGGTAGTATAATTCCTCCACCAATCCCACCACAACGTTATTTTTCTCCATTTATTTTCTCCCCTACATCTTCTATTCCTAAAATACATCATCTTAGTCGTACCCACGTTCAACCTCAAGTCTTTTTCTCTTGCATACTCTTCGAACACTCTCACATATTCAGATTCATGCCTCTTTCGCCAACCGCTACTAACATTACATCGTCTGCGCAAGCCAGCTGGAACAGTTTGCCTGTTCCTAGTATCGTTCCCCCTTTTCCTTTCCTATGCATCTTCTCCTCTAAGTCTCCCATTAGGACACTAAACAGTAAAGGACTTAACGGACACCCTTTCCTAAGTCCTCGACCTGTCCAGAATTCTCTTCTTTCTTTTCTCCTATCTTCACCTTATCTTTGTCTCCACAAATATCTTTTTTATCCTTTCTATCGAACCGTCATCCATTCCTCTCTCTTTCGTGGACTTCCAAATGACTCTCCTGTTCACGGAATCAAAAGCTGATCTGAAATCTGTGAATAGTGCAACATGTTTCCCTCTCTTCCAACCCAAGTTTCTATTTACCAAATAATTGAGCACGTGTATATTATCTATGATTCCCATACCTCTTCTGAAGCCCGTTTGGTTATGTGGTGTATTTCCCTTTCCTTCCCCTTGTCTTTCTAGTCTCTTCCTAAGTACTTCCGCATAAATTTTGTAGCCTACTGACATAAGCGTGATACCCCTGTACTCCTCTACCTTATTCGACACCCGTTGCCTCTCCAGACCTTATAGCGAATCTCTCTAATCTCTCATTTTACCCCTTCCCCGACTTATTCCAGTGCCCCATGGCAAAGACTTGAAATATTCCGTCCATTCGTCCATTCCTCATTTAAACCCTTCCTTCTCCCCTTTCTTCCTGTTCATAACTTCCCATCCCCTTCCTTTCCTTACCGCTCTCTCGACTTCTATGTACCTTACCTTCTCATCCTGTCTTTTCCCGCTTCATATCCTTCCGTGCGCTCGTTTCCTCCTATTAGGTTCTCTTTTCTCTATATTCTCTTTCCTCCATTTTCTGCACTTTCCTTCAGCTTGTCTTTTCCTTTTCTACATTCATCATCCCACCACCCTCTCCTTCTCTCCATTTTCTGTCAGTCTAACCTCCTCACTCACCTTCCCAACTGCCCTTTTGAGTTTTTCTAGAAGCGTGTCTTCTCCTTCCTCTTCCATACTCCCTACCTCCCGATTTTACATTTTTCCTCAAAATCCTCTCAAATAATCATCCTCCCAAATGCCCGTGTTAAATCTTCTTGCCTTTCCTCCTTTTTTCTTCCCTCTGCCATGCCTAGGTCCTCTACATCTAAAAGTCGCTATTACCGGAAAGTGCTCGAAACCTATGTCGTTGCCTACTTCCATTCAAACCATCATAGTCCTTTTCCTTCTTCTGCCAGTGTGTAATCCATTAAATTTTTTGAATTATTACATGTTATTACATCTATTACATGTAATCTCCATGTTTTGAATTTCTCATGAAGATTTCCTTTTCTTCGTCCCACACCTCTCCTACTTGTTTCCAGGTCCAAGCATCAAAGTCCCATCCTAAGAGCACTAACTCCTCTTTATCCCCTGTCTATTTCTTTATCACGCTCCATTCTCTCTGAGTAGGTAAATGTTTTATCAGAAGATAAAAATTCCAACCAGAAATTTCATTTACAAACAAATGGTGGAGTTTCGAAATGGGAAGATGAATCTTAAGAAAACATAAGATAAAAAACAAATTTTTCGAGGGTATTTTGACTTCAAACTGAGTGATTCATTTTCCAAACTTGAAGTGTGAGTTCTCAAAAACCTGAAACAGTTGATGTTTCAATGCTACCATATTTTAATTTCAAATAAACAAATGTTTAATTAAACCGAAAAAAATGAATTTTCAACAGAAGAATAGAATTGAAAAGTATAGATTTTCGAACGAGAAGTTCAACATTCTACCGGAAAGAATACATTTCCACAAAACACACATGAATGATCAACTCAATGGTTGAATTATCATCTGAAAAACATAATTTCTCAACCAAAAATGGTATAGTTGGATTTTCATTTCAAATAATCACTTTTACGCAGAGAAGAAAATTAAAACTTTATTGAATTAAACTGAGATCGACGAATCTTTTATGCACACGAATAATTTTCTACGCAGGAAGATAAGATTTCAAGAAAATTAAGGAATTCTCAATCAAGTGTTTCAACTTTCAAACGAAAAGTTAATTTATAAACAAATGGTAGAATTTCTGAACACAACCTGCAAATATTGATGTCCAAATAAAAGCATATTTTTATTTCGAATCAAAGACTGTTTATTTCATCAGAAAAAATAGGAATTTCCAACAGAATAGTGGGATCCTAACCAAAAAGGAAAAATTTCCAACCAAGGAGTTACATTTTCAAACAAAAATTTTTTCCTTCTTAACGAAAAGTTCTAATCCTTCCAGGCAGATTTATTTTCTAGCACAAGAGAAGAGTCTCTCATGAAATACAATTTAAAGTATTCCAATTTTTGACTAATCAGTTGCATTTTCAGAGAAGAGGAATTGACTTTCAACCAAATAATTTAAAAAATCAAACTAAAAAATGAATTTCCGACCAAAAAAGATGAATTCGTAAGATAAAGCGGAGAATTCCCTACGAGATATATGAATTATCTACCAAATGGAATTCCTAATCACAACAGAATAATTCTTGACTACACAGAAGGGTTCGAAATTTGACTAAATGGTTGAACTTTCAATGGAAATAATGATTTTTGACAAGAAAAATTATTTTCTTTGAAAATATAGAAGCTTTGATGTGACAAAAAGAATTAATAAATTATCGATGTTCAGAGATAATTATAGTAATTGCAGTTCAAAGAGGCTAGAGATGGTTATCAAAATTCATTTTCGAGATATGAATTATGAAATCTTAATACCTCACAAGAGCAAGTCAGAGGCCTATAAAACTTATAAGATAAGAACTCGAGCGTACATCATATATTTTTATGAAGGAACAGAACAATCATTAGTTTCATATCGAGAAGAAATCTCCTCAATTATATATTCATCACTTATTCCTCTACTTTAAAAAATGAGGATCGCCTGTTATCTGTTCTTGTCCTTGTCAGTTATCCTTAACTCTTTTGGTAAATATAATACTATCATATATCTATAATTTATATATCTTATGAATCATCACTCCCTTTTTCCTTCCTATCGAATCCTGCTGCTTTTTTATTTCCTTCACCCTTCCACCCTACACTTTCTCATTTCCTTAAACCTGCTTCAAATATTCAAAAATTTAATGATATCGCTACAGCAGCGTTGTACAGACAGGTTTCACCAAATGTAGATAGCTGTCTATACCGCGTATATTACAGCTGTCTATATTTTTACTCCGTTGTTTGACTATAGAGTATAGGCACGACGGAACCTATAGTCAGACAACGGATAGCGGAGTAGAAATATAGACAGCTGTAATATAGGCGGTATAGACAGCTGTCTACATTTGGTGAAACCTGTCTGTACAACGCTGAGCAGCAGTAAATAGAAAACAATAATTTTCGGGGCACGACGCATGTAGAGGAACTTTTTTCTTCAATATTTCGTCTAAATAGAAACAAAAGTTAACAACTGATGACGTGCTAAATTACAATGAGGGAGATTTTCAGTGTCTGTCAGTGGCTGGCAGGCGGGTGGTACTCCTATAAAGGTCTGTAGAATGAATGTGACGTAAGATTTGACCGGAGTCGCATGGCGGCGCTGGCTGTACTTTTAGGCGAATAATTCATCGACACATAAACTGGACCGCTCATGTCCACTGCGCTTCCATTTTGGTGTAGGAAAGAAGGGACATAGGATCCATCCGCGGTTGGCTCCGTCTTGCTTTTTCTGATTGGCTCTTGGTTTTCGCTCAGGCCTGTATGAGTAGTTAGTGGGACCCTCAATGGGGACTCAGCCTCGGTTTTGACGGCCCAAGCTCGTTTGAAGTTTTCAATATAAATAATCCGAATACCGGAAAAAATGGTTTTTATGTGCTTTGTTTGTTGAACGCAAAGCGACGTGAGCGACGGGCGTTCATTCCACAGGTAATTATATTACTATATTTTTGACTTGACGTCATACCCTAGAAAAACATTTATTTACAGCATCGACATATTACATTTTTATGTCGATGATTAATTTTGAAATTAATATTATGTTCTACATTAAATATAACAAATAATATTCGTTTCAAAATAAAACTACGAAATGAAGAACTTGCATAAAATTAAAGTCATAAATATTAAAGTTTTCATTGATGAATTTATTGAATCCATTAATATCAGCTTGTCTTATTTATTTTGCATGAAAATCTATGCTATGCTTATTGCTTATATACAGTGGTAATTCCACTTTGAAAATGAATTATTAACATTAAAAATTAACCAACAAATTGTATCAATTATTCGTAAGCATGCATCGAATATTTGACAATTAGATGAAATTTGCAAGTTTTAATACAAAATTTTGATCCATATAAAATAAGAAACTTTAATTTTAAACATTTCATGAAATGTTTCGTAATTTTGAGCATTGTAAATATAAAAATGGAATATGAACGAACAGGATGATAATAATCTAATAACATAAAAAGACACGTTCAAGCATAAACGTGCATCTCCATACAATGCTAAATATATTTTTCCGAAAAAATAATTTCTGAAACTCACATGGTAAAGTTCCGGGAATTATTTGCTGGAAAAATAGATTTTGGGAAGTGTGAATAATAAAACGGGGACGATGAACGGCTAGCGCCGTCACTACGCACAAAGGATAGAGCACTATCTCCTTTTCTTTCTGCTACGTTCGAAATCGCTCATCCAGATGAGCGGTCCAGTTTATATGTCAATGCAATAATTATTCTATAGCATGAGGGAAATTCAAATTTGATTAATTATGATTATTAAAACACGTTACTTAGCATATTTTAAACTAGGAAAATATTTAGTAATATTTGAAATATCTAATAATTTGATAAGTGAAAAAACAATTATTTTTATGACTATATACCGTCGGGTGAGCGCAATATCATGCCTATTCAGTAGCTGAGGCAAAAAGGTGCCGCTTCAATAAATGAGGCAAGAAGG
>WSXT02038909.1:0-13415 GCA_011762715.2 Neuroterus valhalla
ATAAGTACTTATCTTCTTTTTTATTTAATTCATTAATATTTTCAACTAAAATCCACTTAGTAATGATCATTTCCGCTTCAGTAGATATCAGGTAGACAATTAACTTGAAAAAGTTAGACTTTTTATTTCTACTTTCTTGTGAATGATGTAAGATATACAACTCCTATCCATAAGGTGCTCTATAATATGGCCCTTTATCTTAAGGTCATTTTTGTTGATTTCATAAATGATTATAAATGGAAGGGAGTCATGAGTTAGTTTATCGCATCGCATGAAAGGTACAATATTGGCAAAGAAAACATCCACCGTGGGAAAAGTGGCGCTGCTGTATGAAAATGAACATGGCTGCTTACGGGATTCAGCATGCATATGATTAGCATTAGTCTTAACACGTTTATTCAAGTAAAGTATGATTTAAATATGATAAAAATGTTGTTACTCTTTCTGAAAACATTGTGTGAGTATTATATTGCAATGCCCTCTTCCAGAAACGTGGTAAAAGGTGAAACAGCGATCAATTCTGGTTTTATAATCGTGTGTGGAATCACTTAAAAAGGGGAAGATAAGATTGCCATATTCGCTTTGTGTGGAAATATCTGTAAACTAACCATAGATTTTTTTTAATGATCATGATAATAATTCTATTTATTAATCACGCAATAACTGTATGCAAAACAAACCAGGAAATACATAATCATCAACGCTGAAATGCAGAGAGCAAACTAGTATTTGTTGATCAGTATCTTGAATCTTGAGTCGTTTTACCCATTCGGAACGTTCATCAACAACAATGCCTTCTCCAACAAGATTTGTCACGGTAACAGTACCACTGCCACATTTTGGTACTTTATGAAAACTCAAATTAATGTTGATATCTTTTTACTTCTAACTGATTAATCTGACACAGAATTGATTATTACCACGTTAATTGAGTGCAAAACGCATATAACCAATGCTACGCGTACCCCATAGGCAGCCATGTTGGTTAGTTCGCTAGATGGCCACCAGGTCTCGCATTGCAACTTCAAATTCCTAATACAACCTTAGAGTACGTATTTGTGCGTCTGCGTCTTCTCGAGTAAATAGAAGCTAAAAGCACAAGCTACTCAAAGAAAATGGAAGTTCCGTATCGCGTGATCGCTTGCAGGACGAGGCTCAACCCTCGGTGACTACTAATAACTTGGTCTTGCAAAATAAAATACCTAAAGCTCTAACATGTACATGCAGATACCACAGGTGGAACAATACAATACACAACGTGCTTCAGTCGCTTGAGACACATGAACACACCCTCTAATGCACACGCGCACACATTTGCATCCAAGTACGTAAGTGAATCTGTGCCTAATTGAACGTCTTGTTCTGCACTTTACGATCCCTCATGCGATACAATCTAATCTTTCCTGTTTTTCAATGGGCCGAGAATAGTGCTTATTAAAAACGTAAGAGAGTAAATATACCTTCTAGTGGGCGATTGGCAAGTCGCTCCCGACCTGCTCGAGAAAATTTAGGCCGTAGCCTGGATGACTTTTGTCATTGTCATAAACAATCTTTGAATACAAATTTAAATTTCAAAACAAGAAGATGAATTTTCAACTGAAAAGATAATATATTTAACTGGAGCACTTTAATTTTCAACCATGAAAGGAAATTTTCTGACAAGAAGAATAAATTCCAAATAGAAAAATCATTTTCTTAGAAAAAAAGTAATTTTTTAACAAAGTAGTCGAATTTCAAAGTGAAAAAATAATTATTTTCAACAAAAATGGAACAGTAACATTTTAGGTTTGAAAACCCGATTTCAAACCAAGCATATGTGTTCTCTAAAAAAAAAAGAATCTTCAACTGAAGGAGTGGAGTTTTCAAACAGATAAATTAAGTTTTCCTGAAAAAGATAAATTGGCAACAAAAATTTGAATACTCATATTTGAAATTGAAAGGAATGGATGTTTAATCAAACAAAGAGAATTTTAACTAAAACTATGGAATTTTCAATTGGGATCAGTTGAATTTTCAGTGAAAAAAAAATTACTTATAACAGAAGAAAATAACTTTCAACAAACAAAAAAATAACTTCCAAATAAATTATTACAATTTTTACACAAAATGATGAAGAAATAAATGAAATTATGTAAATGTTTAACTGGAGTAGTTGAATTTTAAAACAGAAAGACCAGTTTTCAACTGAAGTGATAAACCACTAACTAGAATAGTTTAA
Organism: Neuroterus valhalla; assembly: GCA_011762715.2. Classification (NCBI taxonomy): domain Eukaryota; kingdom Metazoa; phylum Arthropoda; class Insecta; order Hymenoptera; family Cynipidae; genus Neuroterus; species Neuroterus valhalla. The sequence goes on from WSXT02038909.1 coordinate 2,219, forward strand.
TTTTTCACGAAAAATTAATTTTGAAGCAAAAAATACAATCTTTCAACAAATTGGTTGAAATTCAACTTTCAACGGAGTAATTGAATTTAGAATTCAAAAAGACAAATTTTCACCGAATCGTTGGATTTCGAAATAGAAAGGATCAATTTTCCACCAAAAATGAAACCCTCCGATTTTTAATTAAAGTAATTGATTTGTAACAGAACTGATGAATTTTGAGGTATAATGATGAATCTTCAAATTAATAGATGTATTTAAAGCAAAAAAGAGCATTTTTAACGATAAATAATAATTCTCTACAAAAAAGGAAAATTTTTCATGAAATGATCACAGTTTTAACCAGAGGTAAATTTTGAATCAAAATAATGCAACTTTGACAAAAAAAAATTGATTTTCTCGAAACAAATTGTTACATTTTCAAATGTGAATGTTTAACTGTAGCAATTGAACTTAAATCCAGAAAGACGAATTTTCCACTGAAAAAATTATTCTTGAAGCAGAATTATCGCCTTTTTAACCAAAAATTAATTTAATTTAATTAATTTATTTATTTAATTAATTAATTAAATAATTAATTAAATTAATTTAATTAATTTCCAACAGAAAAATGTACTTTTTCAACAAAATGGTTGAATTTCAAACTATAAAAATAATAATTTCTACACTATCATAAAGAATATTTTTCTACAAAAATGGCGAATTTACCGCAAAGTTCAGGAATTACCAAAGAAATAGTTTTATTTCGAAATTCAAAAATCAATTTTCAACTTAATACTTGGAAGCAGTTACATTTCGAACCAGAGATGAATGGCGAAGTTAAATTTTATGTCTTTTTTTATTCAATTTGAAGATTATGAATTCGTAATGAATAATTTAAACAAGTTTCCTATTATGATTCAGAAATATTCCTTCCTCGGGATACTTTTCTACTCTAGAGACTGCTTGGATTACTTTTTTAAATAAAAATCAAGAAGAAGGGACTTCAAAATTATGACGAATTTGAATTTCAACCAATTTCTTGAAAAATTGTATTTTTTGGTTGAAAATTAATTTCTTGTGAAAAATTGAACTATTCTAGTTAAAGGTTCATCATTTCAGTTAAAAATTGGTCTTTCTGTATCAAGATTCAACTACTTCAATTGAATATTTATATAATTTCATTTATTTCTTCATCATTTTGTGTAAAAATGGTAATAATTTATTTGGAAGTTATTTTTTTGTTTGTTAAAAGTTATTTTCTTCTGTTATAAGTAATTTTTTTTTCACTGGAAATTCAACTTATTCGAATTGAAAATTCCATAGTTTTGGTTAAAATTCTATTTGTTTATTCAAACATCCATTTCTTTCAATTTCAATTATGAGTATACAAATTTTTGTTGCCAATTTATTTTTTCCAGTAAAACTCCATTCATCTGTTTGAAAACTCTACTCCTTCAAGTAAAGAGTCTGTTTTCTTTAGTGGAAAAAATTATGCTTGGCTTAAAATTGGTTTTCCAAACTAAAAATGTTACTGTTCCATTTTGGGTTGAAACTAATTATTTTTACATTCTAATCCTGAATGAGAACGTATTGGTTTTATGCGAAAATTGTCATTCGCGGATTTAATAAAATCTCCATGTTTTGAGACCCCCTGAGTCAGAAAAAATGATTTTTACGAAGGTGTCTGTCTGTCTGTGGTATGTAGTCTGTAATCTGTGTCCTCGATAACTTTCGAAAAAATGATTCAAGAATTCAAGAATAAAAAATTTTAGGTACAATTTCTTGTAGCACTTGAAAAGTGAAACAATTTATCATCATAATTTTTTTTGACAAAAACAAAATTGTCAGAGTTGTGGCATCTTCAAAATTCGAAAGCATGAAAGAAAATAAGAATTTTTAGCCAAATTACGCGAGATTGAAAAGAAAGTCAGAGAGAAAAAATGTTTCTATTTGGGAGCCCTACAAGATTGTGCATATAACTTTTTGAATTTTTTCGAAAAATAAGAAATTTCAATTATGATCGCACAAAAAATATTGAAAAATAACCTGTGAATTTGATAACTATCGGAAGAATGATCATATTCGATTGTGCTTTGGCACTCATTCTGAAGGACCAAAAATACAAGTCGAGTTCGTTACCAGCTATTTTGGTTCAAAACCAGAGAGAGGGGCATTTTGAACATTTTTTTGGACTTTTCTTCAAGAATTAAAAATTGAAAGTACGGTTTCTTATAGAAGGTAAAAAGTGAAACAATTTATCCTCATGATTTTTTTTGATAAAAACAAAATTGTCGGAGTTGTAGCATTTTCAAAAATCAAAAATATAAACAAAAATGAGATTTTTGAGCCAAATAACGCAAGATTGAAAAGGAAGTCGGAGAGAAAAAATGTTTCTTCTTGGGAGCCCTACAAGATCGGGAATACAACTTTTTTAATTTTCTCAAAGAATCGAGAATTCCAATTTTGTTCGCAACAAAAAAAAAAGGAAAATAATCCGTGAACTTGATAACTATCGGAAGAATTATCATATTCGATCGTGCTTTGGCACCCATTTTGAGGAACCGAAAATACAAGTCGAGTATGTTAACCAAAAAATGTAAGTACGATTTCTTGAAGTAGGTAAATGTGAATTAAAAAAGAAAGATTAATTTTTTTGCCAAATTATGCAAGGTGCGAAAAAATGTTAAGAACAAAAATTATTCATTTTAGAAAGACCTATACATTTTATATATACCATTTTTTTCATAAGATGCGTTCGGTTTTGTTTAATATCGTAAAAAATGTTATCCAAATTAAAAAATTCCATTTTTGAGCAAAACTATGCGAGTTATGAATAAAATTAAAACTACACAAATTTTTTACCTTAAAAGAATCTGCAAATTTTCTGTTGACTATTTTTCGATGAGACGAATAGTTTTCGTATTAATCGCAATAACGCACTTAAAAAATTAAAAATTCCATCTTCAAGCCAAACAATGAGAGACAAGAAAAAAAAATTAATAGAAAAATTGTTCATCTTGAAGAGTGTTACAAGCTCTACATGAAATTTTTTTCAATAAGGTGTATATTTTTTGTTTTAATCGTGATAACGCTTTTTGAACAATGGAAAATTGAATTTGCTAGCCAAACTATGCGAGATGTAAATATCAGTGGCGAGTATTGTAATGAGAATGTGTTCCTGAAGGCCAGTAGAGCCTTAAGTAAATTAAATATAAAAAAATTTCATCAAAAATAAAATAAAAATTAAATTATCTTCATAGAACTAGAGGTTTTCAGCAGTTTTGGAATATTTGCAACTCTGTGTATGCATTACATGCACCGTCAACTGATTCAAGCAAGTATGAAGCCGAGCGCGAAGCGCGAGATCTGAATAACGCGCGTCCTAGGCGCGCTTAAACTTGATAGCGAAGCGAGCCGCAAGCCAAGCGTGCCATGAGAATGTGCCCGCGCAGCAGGCAGATTTTTTTAGGAGAAAGAGGAGAATGGTGAGACGTGGGGAATCGTGAGACAGCGCTGTGATTTGCGCACGTGTCAACGGTGACGGATCGGAACAGCTTATATTATGTTATCTCGGTCAGAGCTCATATTAATAAGGGCAATAACTATGCGTAGCCGATTGTATCCTTCGCTTTGACCGTGACTCGAGAATCGAGTTTCCAAGTGTTTCCTCGCGCTCCTGTGTTTGTCCATGCTTTGGAAGTGCTGTTCCAAACCCACTCGAGTAATCAGGCAATTTTTTTCCGTTCAGCTATAGCCCTTCGACTCACACAATTCATTTTAGACGGAAAGTCTTTCACTCGTTTACACACCGCTATTATGCAAAACATAGGTCGTGGGTAATCATGAGACACTTTTAGTGGGGAACTGAGAGACACTACATATCAGTGTTTAGCGGTACGTTAAATTGTATTCTGTTTGGTATTCTGGACTTTTCCCGTTTTGCAGCCACCATGCCGCGTTATTACGCAAAAGAAGGAGATAAGCTTCATTATGCTGCCAATGTTTTTACATGCAAAAAATGTGAAAGTGACTTATATTTTTTGGAATTATTTCTTAATAATCATTCTAAACCCATTTCCTTAGCCCTAATAAAGTTTTTGGCTTGAAGGTGTTGAGTTTGAATTCGGTTTACGCGGTGTCTCACAATTCCCTACAATTTCCCGAAATTTCAAAAAGTCACTTTTTTTTATGAGTCACGTAAATCTCCAGAAAAAAATTATTTTATTATATAAATTATTTTATGTAATTATTTTACATATAGTCAACGTTAAGGTTCTCAGTATTTGGAAAAAAAAATTTTTGGCAGAGATATTGTGCAAAAATGATGTGTGTCTCAGAATTCCACACTTTCCCCTACTTTGAAATTTGACTATTTTGTTGAAACATTACTTTTTTTTCTAGAAAATGATTCTTTCTACTTGGAAATCAATCTTTTTGTTTGAAACTTCTCCTTCATGGTTAAAAATTGAAGAGCTCCAGTTGAATATATTATCTTTTTAGTTGAAAATTCATCCTCTTGTATTGCAATTTAAATTTGTAAAATGATTCCACAGGAAAGAAAGTTTTCCGAAGCATAGATATGCCGGATGAGTAAACTTGTTGATGATCTACAGGGTGGGGGAAGGTAGGCCTGGACATTGCTTGAGGGAGAGCAGTAGAAGAAGAGGCAGGTGGGTCACTCGTGCAGTGGAAGGGACGTAGGCTCTGGCACTCAGGTAATTTATAGCAGTCATTAGCTACGGCCTGGACCCTTCTTTAGCAGGTTGGGAGCGAGATGTATACTGCCCCTTCTAGTAGGCACAAAGATAGTTAAGGTGATTCAGAATGAGCTTTGAAAATTATGGAGTAAGAATTTTTCTTCATGACATTGGCATTGGAAATAATGTAGCAGAGCTAGACCATGATCTTAATTCCATCATTCCAATTGATGGAATGCCTCGATTGAAATTTGTTCATTATCGAAGCCAATATCCTGTTACAGAATTGACACTTGGATTTCTGTTGAGTTTTATTTGTGTTTCAAATGATTTTTGGTTTAAGATGGCTATACATAATTATGTCTTCCCTGCACATCACATGAGTAACTCAGCGCGTGTGATGAAGAATATTCAATATCTTATAAGCTTCAAGTCACATCAGCGAGAAGTTTCTCACCTTAAATGAAATATGAAATTAAGCTGGGTAGTTCTCAAGTATAAAATAGGGTTAAATCTTGAGGAAGTGTTGAATTCATTTTGAAACATCCTAATGACTAGATTGAAATATACTCGTAGAGGAAATTTCTAGCCTATGTAAATTTTGGTTTGAATGAAATACTGAATAATTTTTGCCGAAATCTAAGCAGGATGAATTATTCTTTTCATAATTGATGTGCATTTTATTTCTGAGAGCTCGTGAAAAATAAAGCAAATTTAATTTCTACCATTCTCTAATAAATATAGGAATGCCCAACGTTCCAAAGCAGTGGTCATCGCAAATTATAGGAAAGTTCAGTGCAGATGTGTGGAGCATTCGCCACAATTGCAGTAACGTCTGCCGTTATACGTCGGTCTGTTATGTATTACTTCTGTTCGTGTACCATCAGCACTGTACAAGACACTCTGAAACAAACTTTCCGCAGGTCGTATCCTCTGATTTAGTAGTTTAGAACTCAGTTTCCATTCTCAAGTTCCGAAGTGTTTGAACAGTATAAATATCGTGATACTTCGTATGTTGGCAGCCGTAACTCTGAGCAAATATTTCCGGAAGCAAGTATTTATTAGCTTTTTCGATAAAGGAAACTTTGACATTGTTAAAAAAAAGGTTTTTATTCACCCGGAAATTTGTTCGAACCCACAAAAAAATTGAAGCATTTTTTTTTCTTGAAAGAAAAATCTTTAGAGGTGGCGCAAGCCCCGTGAAGTTTAACACGTATTTCCCATAAGAAAAAAATACGTTTTCGTAAATTTCATACAGAATTCTCAATATTAGTTGAATCGAGTTCAAAATTTACCATTTCTCTTCACTCTTAGTCACACATTGCGAATGAATAATTACTCTTCAAATCTCACCACCATAAGTCTGTTTTATAGGGTCCCAAAAAACCCCATAAGTAAAAAAATGGGTTTTTTCGAATTTTTGGCAATAATTAGGATTTTTTGCGATTTTTTCAACGCAGATTGATTTAAATACATGATATACTACTTTCAACTGAGGATAAGATGTTCATTTAAATTGTTAAAATAATTTATTATTGTTTTTAGCAACTTTCTCTTAGAAAAGGGTGAGAAAGTCAAGGTTTTTTTTAAATTTCCAACTTATTTTCAACATTTCAGTTGGAGCGAGGTAATAATCAATTAAAGTTAACAAAACGAATGGTTTAGACTATTTTTTATTAATTATAACAATATTATCTTAGAATCATGCTACAAAGCTGTCGTTTTTTCTAAAATTTTCAAATTTTTGTCCACTCTTCACTGAAAGTTAGTAATTATTTAATTTAATTTAGCAAAAACAATTGTTAAACAAATTGCGAATGTTTATAGCTATCTTCTCCTGCATTATTACTAAATAGATTCGGTTTTTTTCTGACATTTCGAACTTTTTAGCACTTTTAAATTTAATTGAAGTGATAATAATTTCTTGTCAGAAAGAATTGTTTAAACAAATTAATATTGTTTATGGCTAGCTTCTTTTTACCTTTGTTTTACCGTCTTAGTTGTGAACAAATAATAAATTAACATTAGAGAGAATAATATTTTAAATAGTATTGTAGGTGTCGTTTTAAGTAAATTATTTTTGTTCTTCTCCCAATGATAAAAAAAGAAATTAATGAAAACAAAAAAGCTGAATTTATTCAATGAAATTTTAATTATCGAATTTTCTACTAAAATCATGGATCTTCAACGTAAAAATTGAATTTTTAAGAAAGTAGTTCAACTTTCGAACATAAAGTTGAATTTTCGACCTAAAAATATCAATTTTTATTCGAAAATATAATGGTAATTATTAAAAAAGAAAAAATTTTTATTTTAAATGAAAAACAATCTAATTTATCCAACAATCAAATCAATTTATTATAAATAATTTCATGCGAATTCCATCCAGTGCACAGTTAAACAATGAAGAAAAAACCACAACTTTCCAGCACTTATCTAAGAGAATATGTTCATAAACAATAATCAAGAGTTTAAACAACTTTTTAATAATTATAACAATATTCTCTTAGAATTATGCTGCAAAGTTGCCGTTTTTTCTGAAATTTTCAACTTTTTGTCCACTTTGCACTCAGAGTAAGTAATTATTCTATTTAATTTAGCAAAAATAATTATTTAAACAAATTGTGAATATTAACAGCTACCTTCTTCTAGATGAATACTACATAGATTCAGTTTTTTACTAAAATTTTGAACTTTTTATCACTTTTAATTCAGATTAAAGTAATAATTAATTCTTAATAAAAATTATTGCTTAAACAAATTAATATTGTTTTGGGCTTTCTTCTCTAACTGTGCTTCACCGTTTCAATTGTTAACAAATAATAAATAAACATTAGAGAGAAGCATATTTTAAAAAGTATTGTATTGTTTTAGTAAATTATTTTTGTTTTTTTCCCAATGTTCAAAATAAATTAATTGGAACAAAAAGCAAAATTCATTCAGTGAAATTTGAATTTGAATTTTCCACTAGAGTTATTGATCTTCCACGTAAAAATTCAATGTTCAAGAAATTAGTTCAATTATTAACCAAAAAGTTGAATGTTCGACCTAAAAATATACATTTTTAATCAAAAATATAATGGTTGATATTAAAAAAGATAAAAATTTCATTTTATAGAAAAAAATCTAATTTAAGCAACAATTAAATCAATTCAATCTAATTCAATCTAATGGAATTTCATTTGAATTCAATTCAGTGCAAAGTTAAACATTTCAGAAAAAACCCCAACTTTCTAGCATTAATCTAACAGAGAAAAAAAATAAAAAATAATAATTTGTTAAAACAATTATTTCTGTTAAATTAAATTAAATAATTACCTACTTCAAGTGAAAAGTGGACGAAAAGTTGAAAATTTCAGTAAAAATCCGCAACTTTGTAGCATTCTTCTAAGAGAATATTATTATAATGTATAACAAATTGTTTAAACAATTATTTTCGTCACCTGTAATTGATCATTACCTCGCTTTAACTGAAACGTTGCAAATAGGTTGAAAAATTCAGGAAAAAACTTTGACTTCCTAACCCTTCCCTAAGAAAACGTTGCTAAAGACAATAATAAATTGTTTAAACAATTTGGATGAACACCTCAAAACGCTTATCATAATTAATGCCAGAAACTCGAAAAAACCATTTTTTTACTTATGGGGTTCTTTTGGGACCCTATAAAACAGACTTAGGCGGGTGATAGTTGAAAAGCAATATTTTATTCGCATTCTGTGACTAATTGTGGAGGGAAATGGTGAAGTTGGAACTCGATTCACCTAATATTGAGAATTAAGAATGAAATTTACAAACACGTCTTTTTTCCTATGGGAAATACGTGTGAAACTCCATGGGGCCTGCGCCACCTCTGAATATTTTTTTTCCAAAAAAAAAAAAGTTTCGGGTGTTTTGCATGAAAAATTTTTCGGACCACACTAGTGCAGAAATTGCCCTGGCTGGCCTTGCTACAAGATGGTTTCTTAGTCGGATCCTGGCCAGGCTAGCTCAGATTGAGTTAAGCATAATAACGGATGCTACGAAAATGATATTTCGAAAATTATGATTAAAAAATTTATATTCATAAGTTAAGTGAAACAGAATATAGCGCTCTGCAGGTCTACGTTGTCACTTGGGTCTTAGTCACTATTTTTTCATCGTGATCCGTAGTTCGAATCATTTGTATGCTGTATGGTAATTTAGTTTTATTTTCCTTCCTAATATCCGAGCGAGAAGCCGTTGACTTATTTAATCTTTCAAGGTTCGCTGTATTCGTTTTGATGCTAGTTAAAGTGTTTTATTAAGCTGCCGAATTCTGGCTTGGTACACGGGCATATATGGGTATGCGTATGCATCCATTCACAAACAAGCTTTTTCTATCTGACAGACAGTATTGCAAAAAAAAAACAGCAGGCGTGCAGGTCATATAAATTATTCAGGCCATTTTGAATCATTACTCGAATTCTCAATTTTTAACCCTTCCTATTTCTCAAAAAATTGCAAAATAAGAAAAATCCTCAAACCCGTATCTTCTTTCTTTCGATGAAGAACTAGTAAAAAAAGTTTTAGCTCACCAAAAACGGGTCGGTCAACTTTCGTCCAAATCTGTACGATTTGTAAAATAACGGCCCATTTCTGATCATTCAAAGTGAGAGCTTATCAAATATTTTCAAACAACCAGATTCTCGCAAGCTTTCCTAATCCAGAAGAAACATCAAAATCGCTCAAGAATTTCAGGTATCGTTGTTTGAATTTAGAGAATTTTTTTTCTATCTCGTAAAAAAATAATGAGAGCTTCAGGATGCTGATAAAATTTTGCACTTGCCAGATTATTCACAGATCTTCATTAATTCTCTACTGAATATTGAAGATTGAATAAGTTTTGGAAACTCGTCAGTTTTAAAGTCATGTATCCTCAAATGTAAGATGTGGGTGAGAAACGGTTTTGGACATGAAAACAAAAATAGCAATTTCTCTGTGTATGCACTTCATTGTGTGCAGGGTAACTAACACACATTCGAGGAAAGCAAAACGCATATTATACTTGTCTCACCTACTTTTCGGGTCGTTATTGATCACGCGGGGAAACGTCGACGCACGGGCCAAGGTATAATTCTCGGGCCAAGGTGTGCTGCATGCATGTTGCATTCAGAGATTCAGGTAACGTCTTTCCTCAGGACGGAAAATTTTACATTCGATTCCATGCTCTTGAATATCGTACTTCAAATTATTCGAAAAATATGATATATTTGACATTATTAGATTCTCATTCTGCATGAGGAGGTATTAGTTTTATGCGTGTTTTGAGACACCCTGAGTCAGGAAAAATGATTTTTACGATGGTGTCTATCTTTCCGTCTCTCCGTAGTCTGTAATCTGTAGACTTGATATTTTTTGAAAGAATGATCATATTGGATTGTGCTTTGGCCCACTTTTTCAAGGCCGGAAAAGAAAGGCCGAGTTCGTTACCCAACCATTTTTTCCAATGTTTTTGGTTTCATCCATTGAAATAGCTTTTTGAAAAATCAAAAATGCACATTTACAGTCAAACTATGCAAGGTGCAAAAGAATGTTAACGTTCAAAATTATTTATTTCAAAAAGATCATAAAATTTTATAGAGACCACTTTTTTCATCAGATGCATAATTTTTGTTTCAATCGTGAATAATATTACCAAAAATGGAAAATTTTATTTTCTAGAAAAACTATGCGAGATACGCACAATATTAAATGTACCAAAATTGTTCACTTTAAAAAAATCTACAAACCTCTTCTTGACTATTTTTCGATTGAACGTATAAATCTCATTTTAATCACGACAACGCACATACAAGAATGAAAAAAATGTATCTCGCGTTCCGCGATCAGGTTTGAATTTACCTCCCGCTCGGTCTTTGCACTTCCCTACAATTGTGAATAGAGCTCCTAAAACTAAAAAGTAGGATGTCGGCTGCTGTATTTGATGATTGTGGATTCTCTTTTGTTAAAGCTTCTCCGGCTTTAACGAATACATTCTCATCGAGTGTCTCGTGCTGCACACTCGATCAAAATCTGCCCGACACGCGAACTTTCCTATATTGCCTCTAACTCTAATGCATCACATGTATATAATATTAATTTATATACCTCGTACCTTGTTTTGTTCGAAAAAAAATTTAGTTAGTCTATTTCTAATATTAATATAATTACAATTAAAACAAAAACCACGCATCACATTTAATAAAATCGTTGTGAACTTGAGAAGTTAGCTTATGTTGACTTTTATTCGGCTTCTGATTGCTCTGAGATTTCGATACATCTCGATTCTCGATCCTATCCTATTAAGTCGATGACAGTCGATGATAACTTCATATGTCTGACATTTCGACATATTTTGATTCTCTATCCTATCTTATTAGTAGGTCCCGGAAGCTGGAATTACAACATTGCCATATCGATATGGGCACTATGCCATAATTTAGTTTTTATTTAGTGCTAATTTATGCTGTAGAAAAAAAATTTTGTGCCCGGTTATTTTGGCCAAAAACATATAGTAATGCTA
>WSXT02038920.1:0-13414 GCA_011762715.2 Neuroterus valhalla
GAAGTAGTTGAATTTTCACTCATAAAGACTAGTTTTTAACGGAAATGAGGATCATTTTACTCTAATAGTTCAATTTTTGACAAAAAATTAATTTTCAACCAAAAAATATAATTTTTCATCAAAACATTTCAATCAAACATAAGAGTTTTTAACTAGATTAATGTTCGACTAAAATGAAAAATGTTTAACTGTATAATTTGAACAGATAACCGTAAAAAAGAATTTCTGAGAAAGAATATTAACTTCCGAAGAAATAGATAATTTTCTACAAATTTTCAACAAATTGTGGAATTTTGAACAAGAAAATATAAATTTTCCACTAAAAATGAAAGAGTTTGATTTTCAATTGAAGAAATTGATTTTTAACCAAACTGCTGAATTTTCAGGTATAATGATTAATTTTCAAATGGATAGATGTATTTTAAGCAAAAAGATGAATTTCCGACCATAAAGAATAATTTTCTACAAAAAAGGCAAATTTCCCATGAAGTACATAAATTCCCAAAGAAATGCTTTAATTTCCAGATTCAGAAATCAATGTTCAACTAAATACTTGAATTTTCACCAAAAAAATATGAATTGATTCTTAACAAAGTAGTTACAATTTCAACCAGAGGGAATTTTGAATCGAAGTAATGCAACTTTACCATAAAAATTTAGCTCTCAACAAACGAGTTTAAATTTTGAACAAGTATTTGATTTATTAATTAAAAAGGATGATTTTGCAATGAACAATTTAAACAAGTTTTTTATCATAATTCAGAAATATTTCTTCTTCGAAATACTACTTTTACTCTAAGGACTGCTCGAAGTACTTTCTTTATTGAAAATTGAGAAGAGGGAAAATTGTGACGAATTTTGAATTGGAGGAACGATTTTTTTTGTATCCTCTCTTCTAAATCCGAATTGTAATTAGTTTTAAAAGTTCCCGTTCCATATAAAAAATTCTCTGTTCCAAGTGAAATTATACTTCTAAACCTGCTCTAAAATAAAAACTATAATTATTTTCTGAAATTTCCTATCTCAAGTCAGATAAATGAGGAAAAGCAGATAAAACGCGAGAAATACATTTTTTCGAGAAAATTTAAATAATAATTCTTTCTGTACATTTGGGCTTCCATCAATTTGACCATCAAATTTGATTCAGCTGAGAAAATCTCACAGAGAAACACATTTGTAAAACGTTTTTCCTATCATGAAAAAAAAATAAAAATTCTGCCTCTCATGAAGTATAGATGTATTTAAATAGTTTGAGAATCAGAGTGAAGGAAAGTTACATTCTTTAAATCAAATTATAATATGTCTTTTTGATTCACAAAAAGAAAGCGTTCATTTCTCGTATTTTTTCGGTAGAATTTTGAATAGTCTAGGTTGTATCAAATAAATTTTCGGTTTCTAAATTGAAATCCCGGTCATATCCCGGTCTTTCCCGGTTCCCCGGTCAAGTCGACACCCTGGTTACGTGAAACATTCGTGAGATTTTAAAACGTTACTCTCAGATATAAAGTTTTTTTTTCATTGTATAACGGACACGATTTATCACTGTTTTATACTTTGTTGCTGGTAATCATAATGAATAGGGCAAAAGTAAAAGCGGTAACAAGTTGTATGATTTCATTAACCATCAGTTCAATCGCCATAGAAGTCGTAGAATCGTAATAAACAAGTTTTTGCTATTAACTTTACTTATTTATTACAGCTTTGGGAAAGGAGGACGTTGCACTTCCGGTTTATATAACTTGCGTACTAAACCCTATTAGTAGGACAATTAACCGAGTCAACAACTAGAAAGGGGCTTCACAACGTTACATGCTTCTTTTGTCTCGTGTCTGTCATCTCGTGACTGAATTCTTGACTTTCGTCCAAAATCACAAAAGCTCTACCTCTCTTTCAGAAAAATGTAATCAAGTTCACGTGATAGTCGTGATTTGAAGGAAATTATTGATACAGCACAATTTGCTTATTATGTTGAAATTTAATCTTTGCAAAAATCTTGGTAGATTGTATAAGCGATATCCCGAATTGATGATAAGTTTAATGTTTGTACAACATGTGAAGGTCTATACACCGTCTTTTCATATGCCCAACTTGAAAAATGACGGAAATCTGTGGTAAACCAATGGCGTGAATATACGCACTTTTCTCCCTCGTGTAATTGGATCGTCATGAGAATGCTAGAAGCCCTTCAAAGTTTCTATACTCGATCCTTGCCAGGAATCAATGCCCTTTGAAGGAATTACTCTTACGTTTCATACATCAAACCTGAATACGATTTCAAATTTCCGGTCATTTCCCGGTTCTTCAAGGTCAAGTTATTCAATTTTCCCGGTCAACTAGAAGTAACATATTTATTATTTAGAATGAAAAATGTTTTTCTCGACCAGGGTAATTAATCTATTATTTTAGAGAAATAAGAGAAAATCTGCATTTGTCGGAAAACGCAAACATTTATTTTTATTCATGACGTTCATTCTAGACATCCTTTAACACATCATATTAAACATTGCAAAATACATCAATTTTGACAAGAATACTCAAATTTTCAATAAAAAATATCATTTTTTTTATAAAAGTTGGAACAGTTAAACTTGAAATAAAAAAAAAATCAATTTACGATAACGAAAAAAAAAAAAACAGATTTCCGAAAAAATAGTTCATTTTTCAATCAAGAAGATGAATTTTCAAATAAAAAGATAAATATTTAACTGGAGCACTTCAATTTTCAACCATGAAGAAGAATATTCAAACAAGAAGATTAATTTTCAAATAGAAGGAATAATTTTCTAAGAAAAAATACAATATTTCAACAAAATAGTCGAATTTCGAACTTCAAAAATAAAATTATTTCAACCAAAAATAATTTTCTAAGAAAAAATACAATGTTTGAACAAAATAGTCGAATTTCGAACTCCAAAAATTAATTTTTTTCAACCAAAAATGGAACAGTAACATTTTTAGTTTGAAAAACTAATTTCAAACCAAGCATAAAATTGTTTTACTAAAACAATGAATCTTCAACTGAAGGAGTTGAGTTTTCCAACAGATAAATTATTACTAATAATAATATTAGATATTTATATTAAACTAATACAAATAATAATACTAATAATTCTAAACAAATAAATTTTCTACCAGAACTATGGAGATTTCCATTGAAATAAGTTAAATTTTCAGTTAAAAAATTACCAATAACAAAAAAAAAACCTAACTTTCAAACAAATCATCATATTTTTACACGAAATGAGGAAGAATCAAATGAAAATGTAAATGTTTATCTGAAGTAGTTGAATTTTAAACCCGAAAGACGAATCTTTAACTGAATTCTTCGACAAAAAATCCATTTTCGAACAAAGAGTTTCAAACTAAATGGATGTTCGACTAAGATGAAAAATTTTCAACTGTATAACTTGATTTGTTAATCGTAAAGGAGAATTTTTGCAGAAGAACATTAACTTCCGAAGAAAAAAATTATTTTCTACCAAAAATCGATTTTTCAACAAAATATGTCAAGTTCCAACGAAATAATTGAATTTTCAATTCCAAAAGACAAATTTTCACCGAATTGTCGAATTTTGGACTAGAGAAAATTAATTTTCTACTAAAAATGAAACAATTGAATTTTCAGTTGGAAAAAATTGATTTTCAACCAAACTGATGAATTTTCAGGTATAATGACGAATCTTCAACGGGAATAGATGTATGTACATACATTCTCAAAGAAATGGTTTAATTTCCAAATTCAAAAATTAATGCTCAACTTGATACTTCAATTTTTACCAAAAAAAGATTGATTAATTTTTAACAAAGTGATTACAGTTTCGACCAGAGGTGAATTTTAAATCAAAATAATGCAACTTAAACAAAAAAAATTGATTTTCAACAAACGAGTTTAAATTTTAAACAAGTAGTTGATTTTTTAACTAAAAAAGGATGAATTTGCAATGAACATTGTAAACAAGTTTTCTATCATAATTCATAAATATTTGATAAATACATTTTTTTCATAAAATTGAGATAATAATTTTTTTTGTATGCTTGAGATAATAATTCTTTTCGTATGTTTGAGCTATCATCAATTTTTCGATTATCAAATTCGATTCAGCTTAAAAAACCTCATCAGAGAGCAACAAATGTTCATAAAGTTTTTCTTATAATGGAAAAAAATAAAATATATATTTTTTAAATCAAATGATAAGATCTCTTTTCGATTCACAAAAAGAAAGTGATCATTTCTCGTATTTTTTTCAGTAGAATTTATTAATAGACTAGGTTGAGTCAAGTAAATTCAGGTCTTATAATTAAATTCTCGGTCATTTCTAAGTTTTTTCCCGGTCAGTGAAATTCTCGATCATTTCTCGGTCTTTCCCGGTCAAGTCGCCACCCTAAGAAGATAATTGTATGTAAGAGGGGGAAAAGGGAGGGGAAAGAGATTTCATGCACAAAATCTTTGATATAAGGGGACAAGAGTTGAAAATAGATAATCATAGAAGAAAAGAATGTGAGTCGAGATTCAAGATTAGGGTAAGGAATTCCTGGATATATTCCATCATGGGTTAATTTTTAACGAAGAGGAATGTGGACCAACATGGAAACCATAAAGCTAACATTCTAGTCTACTTTTTTCGGAAACCATAAAACTAACATTCTAGTCTACTTTTTTCAACTCTATTTCCAAACTTTGCTTCCAGTTTGGATTCTACATTCTTTACATAATAAGCTAAAAACCAACTCTACTCTTTGAGCTCTTATCTGCTGATTCACATATGATGTTTACGTATGTATACTTGGTATGCAAACGTTGAGTTGATGGGACATAACTCAGTAAAATTGTAGATTGTATACTTGGTATGCATATACGTGCTTGTACGGATCATGGAAATTATCCAGAATCTTGAATTTTTATTCGCTGCTCCTTTTTGCTAGGGTGGTTGCTTTTTCGCTCCCTGTAGAAAGAAGACGTAGGAACTCCTTGACGTCGACCTTGACCATTGTTCACGAATGAGATCTTTCGTCTCATGAATTGGACGGGTCTGCCTTGAAAGCTGAATAAAAATCACAAAATCGTGACGTGACGTGGGTTGTCCTACCAGTCGGTTATTGACCTCAAATCGCTGAACCATTCGAATCGCCAAAGGTGGTCCTTCATTTATCTTTGTGTCCCTTTGCAAAGGAGCACTGAACCTACCAAAGGAGGAAAGTCGCAACAAGGTAGGCGACTTGAATCAAACATTGACTGATTCCATGTTTTTCATATTTACAAGCAGGTTTCAATTAAAAGCTCCTGACAAAATTAGAATTAATCAAATTCCTGACAGTATCAACAAAACGAGATGTAGATGCAAAATATATTGTGCACTGAGATAGGATTCAGAATTAGGAATTAAGATATGTGAGGTCTTAGGCTAAAGATTTCTTTCATGGCCTATGCAGGGAAAACAAACATTACGATACTCTCCGTGGCAGTGTTTGGTTATCGCTAGTTTATGCCAGATGATAGGAATCCAGACCTGGCTTTGTCGAAGTGAGAGACAGGAAACGCGTGCCTGCAAACATAACCCCAACTTTTTATCAGAAACGGGTCTAAGATTTGTTATCTTTCTTCAGTTAAGTGGACCCTAAGCCACACTTGACTAAAAATTATCAATAAAAAGCCACCTTTAGGCATTCAATAGAAGCTCGTGAGACTCAATGATGTGTTAGGCTTTTAACAACATGATAAATGATCTCTTTAGATAGTAATAATATCAGAAATTGGATTCATTTATTATGGACACTTTCATTGAGATTGCCCCTATGCAGAAAATGAATCTGCTCGACTCTTGGGAAAATACCTATCTCACACGCTTGATGAGAATGAGTCTCCAAAATTTTTAGGCGCCTTCAATAAGCCCGGCAAGCACATACACCAAGATTAACCTATTAGATATTTGTTAAGCAGAATGAATATATGCGAGGCTACTTCGGCAACATGAGAGATAAGGCCTGATGAAAACAATATACAGCAAAAGTGAGTCCAGCCTGTTTCTGCTTTTAAACGACACACCCGTCCTGTGCAACATCGTTCCGACACGAATCACTGACTGATCTCTTTGGCAAACACCCCGTGCAAATAGTTTGTCAAAGCCATTCAAATAATTCACTAAGCGATATCTTCACACGGGCCAATTAGTATCTTTTCATACAAGCTCTTGTGTTTCTACGGCCCTTTATACTTCTCTTCTTTAGGGTCTCATTCACACATTCTATCAATTCCTTCTTTGGCCTGCCTCTGGGTAAGCTACCATTCACCCTGCCTGTATACACTTTGTTGATCGTTCTTCATCCATTCCCTCAACGTGACCGAACCATCTCAGCAAATTTCTTTCACTCTTGTCAAACAGCATTTCTTCTACACCACATCCTTTGAAAATCCACTCATTACTCACTCTGGTCAGGAGTGGATAATGAATCACACGTTAGCCAAGGAATCGGTCTAACTATGAATGAGAGAGCGAAACAACATGTCAACAAGTATGTATGTGTACCTCCTAGATTACTATGGGTTAGAATGAAAGTGGGGATCAAAAGACTGTTTATTGTAGCATGCTATGCGCCTGTTGATGGTGACAGTACAAAGACAAAAGACACCTTCTAGGACTGGTTTGATGATATCAGAGAAACACGTGATTCCGTCGAAAGAATAATAATACCTGGAGACATGAACGGCTGGGTTGAAGCGAAACGCGAAGGTACCGACCGAGTGCATGGTCATTTTGAAGACCCAAAAACAAACGGTAATGAGGATAAATTGATCATTTTAGGCTTGGAAAGGGATTAATTATTACAAAGGCGCAAGGTTTAGGCACAAAATGATACACATGTATGGTGTAAAAATTGGTGCAAGGGAGAAAGCAATAGTGTGATCGACTTTTTTGCAGCGGACGAAAGACTGAGAGGACTTGTAAAAAGATACAAGGGCTATGAGAGGTTCTGAATGCGGAACGGATCACTACCCCATAGTTTCAGAAATAAACCTAGGTCAAGGATGGAGAAGAAGATCTATTAATAAATCAAAGCAGACACGAGTGGGAATAGAAAATCTGCAGGAACTAAAAGTACAAACAGTATATCGTGAAAAGCTGGATGAATATTTCGGGCATCGCAAAGAAGATTGGAAGACACATATAAGCAACAAGAATTTATAGGGTGCATGGATAATACTGCGGGATGGCATCTTCCATAGTGCATCGGAAGTATGTGATATTGCTACTGTAGGAAGAAAGTCTGGTGATGCTTGGTGGAATGACGAAATACGTGTAGCAGTCTACGAGAGAAAGAATCGTACTATAAAAATAGAGGAAAGCAAATATCCTAGTAAAAGTGAGCACAGATATATGATATGATATGATAATGTGCGGATTAGATATTTAGCTCAGGATAGATCACAGAAAAAAGCTTGAAAGTAAACAGAAGAGTTTCCTGTGTATTTGTTGACCTGGAAAAAGTTTTCGACAAGGTGGGTAGAGCTAAACTTTGGGAAGTCTTAAAAGAGTATGGTGTGACTGGTTGGTTTTTGAAAGCAATACAAGCAATATATAATAGTAGTAAAGCAAGTGTGAGAGTGAATGGACAACTGAGCGATCGGTTTGACATAAAGCAGGGCGTTAGGCAAGGATGCGTTATGTCCTCTTGGATATTTAATATATACATGGACAAATGTCTGAGAATGACTCTCTTTGAAGAAGAAGGTGTTGATCTTGGTACAGTCATGTTATTCCAAACGATTTAAATTCAAAATCCTATTCTGATATTCAATTTAAAATTGTTTGAACATTAAGGATTTATATTTAAAATTGTGCAATCTGAAAAAATTCAAATTGAAATGCAAAGGCTATATTTAACAGTTGAAAATGATTATATTAGGAATGCTTTCATCAACTTAACAATTTTGGCTATGGACTAAATGAAGGGTACCACGGTGACCAAATCGTTACGCTACCAATTCGTTATGTTTTTACTTCTAACAATAATTCGCACACTGTCGAAAATCTTTCAACCCTCGTGCATACATCTGGCTGTCTCTGCATCTATCTTCTTGTTATCAGTAAATAAAAAATATTTCCACAGCACGTTGCTTACACTACATACTACTACATCTTCCACTTATGTCTCGAAATCCATACCTTTACCTTCATGCATGAATAATCTTTTCCAAACTATACATAAGTATCGATCGATTTTTAGTTGTCTGATGGAATTTCCTCGAGCAGAGAGAGTATAGGAACGAAAATCGGAGCAGATAGATATCTTTTAGACATTGGTGGAGTCCGCGAAAGGAGATTCTCGTGAAAGTGTCGGTCGATTCGATGCGCAGCGTAATGCAGCTGCAATGCGCATCGATTGAAAGCGAATCGAACGTTGCTTACGTACCACGATCCGTACTCGGTATCTCTTTCTCTCTTTCTCTCTCACCCATATATACAATAACCATAGCATAAATACAACAACCGAACACGAAAGAGCGCGCAAACTCAATGGAGTTCCCATCGCTTTTATCTCTCGCCGTATGGATAATAAATTCACACGGCTCGCGTTACTCTTGCAGGATTTCGACTCGATACCAATGCATCATCGCAATAATAACAATGGAAGGCTTGCTTGTACTTGTACACGAAATACGGGGCTGCATATCTCTTCTGGTTATATCCGAAGGAGCGTGTCAGACCAACAGAAGCAATCTCTTTTAAGAATGGTAACTTTAACAAGAGAACTCGATATATTGGTTTCATTGTGTCGCAAACCTACCGACGATGATTCAAATTCACTTTCGCTTGTTCCCATCGACTTCACGAGAATTCCTTATGAATTTATTCATCAATTGAGAAGGCATACAATTGAAACAAACAGGAACATAAGTAAACAAAAGACAAGAAAATAGGGGAAGGCAAAGTCTGGAAAATACTACTTCTAAGTGAAAACTTCTTTCGTGATATTATGAATTTAATGAATGAATTATGACTCCACATTATGTGACATATTAATGAGAAACAAGTGACAAATATCAAGAACTAGGGTTGCGAGGGACATATGCATCCCATGGGGAAAAGCGGCACACCCATGATTTCGCATTTCTGAATACTATATTTGCTTCTTTATAGATAGACAATATAAAGGCTTGTGAGCAACAATTTTTAAACTTCAATCGAAAAACGAAGAAAAAACATACATAAGTCGGTGTGATTGCTGCTGCCTATCAACATGATTTTAAGCTTTCTGAACAGTCACATAAACTCAAATTCGTCTACAGTCCACATGAATCCGACATTTCTTATAATCCTCACTTCACCAACTCTTCATGCAATAGAAAGCACCCCAACTAAAAAGTATTAAAAAGGCCTTTCGATGAAATCGTCTGAAAAACTTATTTTCTATGCTTCACACGATGCTTATCGAAAGGCGTACGATCAAATTTCATTGAAAGGTCTGTTTCACCCATTTTTTTGTCAGAGCCTTCTGTTCTATGATTATAGACCTTATTCACATTCGGCATGGAAATAATGTCGGGAAATTAAAATTCGAAGTTCCGATTGGCTGAACTAGAACTTCGCAGTATTATTTTTATGACAAATGTACTTCAAGCACAATAGAATTTCTGTTATATTGTACATGCCGTGTAAAGAAATTTTAGTTTCATGTTGCTATTCCGATTATCTAAAATTTTGAAAAATATGATATTCCGATAGAATTGGATTGGACAATAATGAGGAAGAATAAACATGACCTGCAAGAAAATTGCACATCTCATTTTTCTGTGATTATTTCAAATATTAACTCGACAATGTAGAAATTAGAGAAATTCCTAATTAGGAAAATTAACAATTATACCGAATGGTAATTAGGAAAACTGAAACCAGGGCAAGTGGCAATTTAAAAAAAATCAGAAGTATGTCGAATTTAAATCGAAAAATCTAGAAAATAATGTCAAACGGTAATTCGGAATAATTCAAAGTCCGTAGTAAGAACTAGGTCAAACAGTATAATTTTGGGAAATAAATATTAGATGCAGTTCAAATTCGTTCGAATGAGTTTCGATGTAACAAAAATTAGGTAAAGTAGAAATTAGGGTAATAATGCGCTTCGAATGAACGAAAATTTTTGCTGATGATATTGTGCATCAGATACAGTGCTAAAATATTAATTTATCTTAATGCAGAACAGAGGTTCTAATCTAGATTTTTGGTTGTTTGATGAGATGAAATTGCCAATTTTTCAATGGTTGTCGACAGTCTTGCAAGGACGTCTATACGTCACTAGTGCCATAATGCAAAAATTGTGAATGCAAGGGATTACTTCGAGTTCTATTGACCGGTCTTGACGGTTAAGGTCCGAGTAACAGAAAGTAAGCACTGGAACTACAGTGTAAGCAAAGGACAGCTACACTACTGGAATACTTGAACACTTATGTATGAAGATGACTCAGTTCAGCAACGCTCTAGGGGCTACCGCATTACCGAATATGGTCGATCGCATTTAAAATCAACACTGATTTACCTTTCAGAAATGATCATACTTCTTGATGGACACACTAACAAAAGAATGAATTCTAGTACAGTCAATATCAATGACGTTTACTAGCGTACTGATATCTGGCCAAGAAGAAAGAGAGATAACGTGAAGAACTTAATTTTCCATCTGCCGTACTCATCGATCACGTTCAATGGAGTGCCGTGATGTATGCTACTTCCGGCAACTTAGATATTAGTTCAATTCAAGATAGACATGATCGATCTATCAAAAAAAGTATGTACGTTAGAAAATTGAGCGATACTTGTTTACAAGGGAGATAACATTACAAGCCAAAGGCTTCTGTATAATCATCATCTTTTAGGTGTTCTTTCTTCATCCTATCTATTGCGCCTGGCTGGAATTTTGAATTCAGATCATAAGATGATGCCCAGACAGTCACGTAGTCCTAATTGTCACATCGTGACTTGAAAAGTAATGGTGTCCTTGAAAATGCGGCAGCGCTTAGAGAAACGAATGCAAAACGAAAGTTTACTGTTGCGGTTAACGGTTTGCGTTCACTAAAGAATAACGGATCGGCCGAGGTTCAAGGCGTCACTTGTGTGTACTGTCGTAAAAAGTCAGTGCCAATTTCGTACAATACCTCTGCGCTGCTATAAGAGTCGGCTCTTTCATGAAAGTCATAAATTGCATCTATCATGAGTGAGAAACCGAAAGCAGAACTCTTACCATTGCGCCATTTGTTGGCCGATCACGTTCAAAAGTGACGCTAAATATGAGAGCAGGAGTTTTACTGTCAGAGCAGATTAACTCTTCAGGGAACCTCGACTCCAAATATCAGTTGCTTCATCAGCAAAGTTACGATGAACACGACTTAATGAAATATAATACGGCTTATTCAATAAGATGCAAAGTTTATATATTTCTGAATCTAGACAATTGTCATGCTTAGCAAAAGGTGAAAGACAAAGCCTAAAGTGATGAAAGATACAAGGGATATCATCTTAAAATATTCTGTACTGTACTTCTTTTTTAATCAAAATAGTTCCATGATATGGCTGTATGATATTGCTAAGGATATGTGAAAGTGGCCTCTCAGCATAGCAAATTCATATAAAATATTTTCATACCAAGCGAACATTATTTCCTCTCTGACTCAACCATAAAAATTTAACAAATCCTTTCAGTGCAGGACTTGTGTCTGGCATATCTGCGGCCAAGTTTGTCTGAACTCCAGATCTCTAATTGATTCCACGATTGCGCTTTTCTTCGTGTCTACCCTGTTCGCGCATGTCGAACTTGTATGAATAACCGAATGACATAGAGCGACCTACTTGCATATATCTAGTCGAGTTGAACACGTTTGTATCAAGGAAATAATGAATGCATGACACGTGGCCGCATGTGAGCAGAGAACTGTGCGAGCCTGAATCGCTGTGGGTGCACATTAATATCATCATGAGATGTTGCGATTTAATCTCATCAGTGTTGTGCATTAATGTCATCGGTGTTGCGCATTAATGTCATCGGTGTTGCGCTCGACAGATGAACATCTACTTGATGTTATACGACTTCGAAGAATCGCGAGGCGTTTTTTTTAAACGGATCAAGAAGGAGAAAAGTGGACTGGCTTAGCTCTTTCGTAGGTCGGACGTCTTGAAAGGATCTCCTGGGATGAGAATCTTATGGATCTGGAATAAGAAGATATGCTGCTGGACTACATGGACTGCGGGTCAAATGACCTCGAGGCTGACAGCGTTCCTCCAGCACGACAAAACTCCAGAACGTAACTTTATACGCTCCTTCACAAGACCTTTCTTTCACGACCTTGAAAAAAATGCGTCTCGTTTTATGAAAGTCAAACAGACCAAGGTCACGCTCATGTTACATTTGGAATAATTTCAACCAAAATATCAAAAAAGGGGCATTAAAAAAGAAAAAGTATCAAGAATATTGAATACTTCACACATTTGTATGGGTTTCAAGGCTTCTTATGCATGCGAATGTACTAATCCAATACAGTTATTTGAGACGAAGGATCGTAAGACCCTCCCCCAAACTGGCTTTTCCTCTTCCAATTATCGAAAGGTTCCCAATGGATTTGTGGACGCGTGCCAGCGATATTATCAAATAGCACGAAACGAATCAATTACGAGCAAATTAGGACGATAAACGATACGAGTGATTTTACGATCGCTGAGATTATGCTTGACAATCGATTCTCCGTTTGCTACAAAACTTCACTTTTAGTCTTTTGTAGCTCGCCTAATGGTATTCACACGACCTCTGATCTGACTTGATTCATGGATTTACCCTTCCTTTCAATTTCAATCCCTATCACTCACAAGAACTTTATTCTGCCCAGACGTAGCAGTTATTTTGACTCGAGACCGGTATTAATTATCGCTACAAAAGATAATATACGCTAAACAATAAATGCAACTTAATTTCAGAATGCTTCATCTTAAGTGCAAATTACAATCTAAAAAATAAAAAATAAAAGGAAAAAAAACAAATAATAAATAAAAAAAATTCATTTCAGTTATAGTCTATGAAATAACTAATTTCAAATATATTGAACATTTCCTCAACATAAAATATCAAAAAATTTTATTTTTTATTTTTTAGATTGTAATTAAAATAAAAGCGTTTTTTAAAATTTTGTTTCAATTTTTAAAAAATTGTATTTATTCCAATCTTTTTAGTTCCATTGGTGATTATGAATTTATACAGTTAGAAATCAACGTAGAACTGTTGTAATAACATCCAATTGGATAGCTTTATGTACAAATATTGTTATTTTTGCGTTTCAGCATTATAAAAACAAAATGTTAAGTGCAAATAATATTTATGGTTAATTTCAATTTTCCAAGTATGTAATCGATAAGTGGAATGAAAATCAACGTGAAGA
>WSXT02038931.1:0-13414 GCA_011762715.2 Neuroterus valhalla
GGCTTCGAACAAATCTCTAAAGTTTTCCCAGTCAATATAATTGCCTGAAAATTCAGGTAGCGTAATTTTAGGTAGCCTAGGAATGTTGAAATCTTGCCTTATTACATTTTCTCGCATTGACTGATTGCCTTGTGACGCATTATTCGTTATGTATGGATGCAATTTTGAATTTAAATAATCAAAGGCTGAGAGATATGTTTCTTCAATCTGTAAGAATTGATTTTTAGTAAAATATTCGATTGAAGTTTTTTCAGCCGCCGTGCAGAGGGATCTTGCCTGCAAATCTAATTCTAAACATCATTGCCATTTTTGATTTAATAGGTCCAAACGACCTCTAACAGTTGTTTCGTTATGCTTATCGAGAGCCAACTTCTCAAAATTTATTTCTGTTCGCGAAATACTCTTATGCAATGAAACAAGCTCGACACCTATTGTTTCAATTTTTTCCATGATGGTCAATTTATAATTACAATGCACTTATAGGTAGTACTCCTGAGACCAGAAATAAGCTATGTAGATTCCAATATAGCTGATAAGAAAATATTCAGCTTTGTTGAACTTCTCAATACAACAAATGAATTTTTATTTATCTTCTATAAAGGACAAAAAGCCTTCAAGATTGAGAATTGAGTGCGCGAATATATGTATTATAGCATACAATTATCTAAATGTCCTGAAAATACACGAGTACAAAATTATAAGCAAAGCAGCCTTACGTGTTTATCTGTCATAATAAGACTGTCCTAGCGTGAAGCATGGTCGGCAGCTGAAAAGTCCGTACGGTATGAGTTTCAAACAGCGAAATACTTGCTTTGTTGATACTCTTCGGTGAAAACTGTGAGGCTTACGTACTTTTATTCATAAAGACGAAGAAGCAGGACAGTGAATAACAGCTGACTGGACTGGAGCTTGGAAATCGATGAAGTGGTCATGTTGATAACGTTCCCTCAAGTAGGAACGAGACGAATGATATCAGAAAGCGATGAAGAAAGATGCAATCAAAGTTCACGATAAGAATATAGTCGTGGTTTTCCTTGTGTGCGTGTGACGTCATTCACTCACACAGCATGCACGAACTGTAGTATGTCTCACTTTGGATAACTTTGTCACTTAAACTTCCGATCACTTCACTGTTCGAAATAAGTGATTAAGTAAATTACACTTAATCCAAAAAATGCCACAAAGTTGTTGAAACAATTTTCACTTCAGTTTTAATTCACGTCCAAGTCAAATAAGCATACAACGCTTGAAGAATTCAAATTTAACGACTGTCGACGCCATACAGGTTTACTCGACAGTTTGAACTCGCGAAGTTTTGTAATTAGTTTTTAAGCCATTTTTTCAAATTGTTTCCCATTGCACTCCACTATCCGGCTCGAAGGACCAAAAATGTTAATAAATAAACTATGGAATGTTCATAAAAATTATCCAAAGTTCATTTCTTTGTATGCACGGATTCAAAAGAGGGAAAATCACAAGGAAACACTGTAGATTTGTCTGAAAGAGTAGATTAATAATTTTATTATTAACTTTTAAGTTCTCACTGCAACAATACAAAAGTTCTACATATAAAAAGTTGTTTAAATAAATATTTGGTACTGAGGTGCACGGGCTCACCATGACCTGCGCGAAGCTCGTTAATTCGCACACTGACCTATTATCGAAGATGGTCCGACGAGTACTCAGACACACACACACACACACACACAAAATATCCAAAATATCCTTTTGTTCCACATTGTCGACAAGCATTTTTATGGCTTTTATGAATTTCTCGTAAACCCGAGTGAGAGCTTTTACAGCATCGTTCCGACAGGACCATCGAGAAGTACTAAGACTTTGAGGAGTGTGAAACTTTTTTGTCTTTGCTTTAGATAGTTTGCTAGTAGGAATTTCATATCTCGCAGCAGATCCGGTAGAAAAGACAAATAGTCTTCAAATTGAAGAAATTTTATACGTGGGAACAAGCAATGATTGCCGTTTGTCCGACCAAATTGAGTGAATGAGCAAAACAACGAGCAAAAGCAGCGAAAGGATTTTTTGTCAGTATTTCCAGTGCTCAAGCATGCTACTCGTGAAGGGTGATGTCCAGAGACCGATATCATTTTGACGATTCATAGGATATGAGCCTGGATTGTCGCGAGATGCACTTGTTGACTCATTTGAAGGAACAGGTCGATATTCGTTTTCCTCAGAAATTTCTTCCGATGGTTCAATATTATTTTCAAAATTACCAGTATGAATTTTTTTCGTTTGATCAGTGGAATCGGATACGGCAGGTTTTTCATTGTTACTGTTTTGAGGTTTCTGAGAAGCGATGAACAAAGTGTCCAATTTTCCTGTCTTTGATAACACTGCGTCAAGATCCGCGTTCTTTCCTGCGGCATTTCTTCTTTTTTCAGAGCCACTCTTTTGCACCCTTAGAGTTTTGTGTCGATTATTTTTTCTGTCAGCTATTTCTTCTATAACCACACTTTTTTGAAACAAGACAAAAGTCCAATATATTTACCTTCCCTAAAAAATACAATTACATTAACCGTCTCATTCGATCATACGAAAGCATTACTGACAAGTACCTTTCATGATATTCACGATTTTGTTAGATACTCCACTTTTGTAAATGTTTTAAATCTTGGAGCCATGCATGTCAAAACGGATGTAATTATAATAACTGACTTTTCTCTAGGCTGTCAGTCTCTCCTTATCACTTTTTATGTTGGCAAAGTCTGATACAATGGCACATCGTTAGTGTTAGCGTTTCTCATGAGAGATGCCGCAGTCAAGAGGGAAATAAAATGAATTATAACGTTTCGAATAAATACAGCCGATGATGTTTGACATCGAATTATGCTACTTTAAGGATATAAATAGAATTAATTCAGTATTTATTACATTATACTAAGGTGATAACGTGATCTTACGTTTTTGCTTTTTGAACAGGAAAAAACAGTTATTACGGGAATTTTTCTTCACGGCTGTCGGAGGCCCTCCCGTAGTGGAGCCTCTGGGGCCCTGGCCTCTATGATAATCCGGTCCTGGTTACGGCCCACGACATGATAGCGACAATAGTACATTGTGCTACGAGTGGAGAAAATGGTAGATTGTGAATGAGGATTCGTTCGACGCGCGAGCGTAGCGGTCGCTGTAAGAATGCGAACACTAGTGGGTTTTTGCCCACTTTTCTCAACGCTCACGACATCAATCGAGAAAACGATCGCTTTCGCCACTATTTTCAGTTGAAAAAAGTGGTGCTTTCGACGTGGGTGTTGAACAAAGATAGTAAGAAGCCTTTTTAGGTCCACATCGCTCCTCTGAAGACGTGTCGTTCCTGCGTGAATGAGAAACTCAGATAGTATGTGCTGTAGGTTTTGAGTTTGTCGATAAATGTGGCAAGTCTGTATGATTTAAGAAGAGCAAATATTAGCTCTTGCAACGAGGACCAGTTTTTTCCATTTCTGTATGAGTGTCCGTAAATTCTCTTTTCGTCGATCTGTTGTGTGAAGTTTTTTACTTCTGCTTCCTTCAACTGTGTATGTGGAATAAGGAATCTGCACGAAGTAAGGCTCAGTCGTCAATTCTGATGTATAAACTCAGGTAATGGATCTCGGCTGCTTGCTTTGCGGCTTTGAAAAGGAACGCATCTCTGCCAATGATTTTATGATCCCTCAACACTGCCCGAAGAGCATCTCTCTGATTCTGAAAGAACATGTGGCAACAAAGCGCGTCTGAAGTGAAACTTCATCAATGATGGCACGATGCCAACTTCACACAAGTGTGCTTGATGATTTAATTTCTCCTTGTTAGAGGACTTCCTTTAATATTTTACGTTTGAGTTCAACTTTTAACTTGCATGCCTCATCAAGCATGTGCTTCAATATTATAGAAAACGCGAATCGAAAGTGAAAGTTGCAATTAGAAGGTCTACAGAAGGAGTCGAAGAGTTTAATCATAGGACATTCGTGTAATTGGAAGGCGTAGAATTAGTTCGCACAGTACTGCAAAGTTTTCATTGTGCCACCGTTGCGGAAGTTTCACTTTGGGTGCGTGTGAAAACCGCCTAAACGTGCTTCTTCGAACACACAGCGGAACACATACGACGTACATTTTGGTTTTGCGTCATCCGTACTGCTTGGTGGGAATGGAGCAAAACAATAAAGGAGCAAGTGTGCATTTAGCTCCGTCTTCGACTTTGAAAACTTAGGTTTATAAGTGAGAGTAGATATGAGGTCTGGCACTTCCATTCAATGAGGAATAGTATCTACATCTAGCCTTCGTAACATGCCAGCCATAAATTCCGCTGTTAGGACCTTTAATGTCATTTTCGGAAATCATAGAAAGTTATTACGTGGTAATGCCGAGGTGGAAAAGTAGGAAGTGAAAGGCTGAGGTAAGGGCCAACTTAGATAGTAAGTCCGAGTAAAGGAAAATTTTTTATTAAGGCTGCATCATGGTAACTGTAGCGTGAAACGCGAGAGTGCGACGTTTGCAGAAAATCTTGCAGGTAATGCTACAGGCGAGATTGCAGATGAGGCTGCAGTAAAAATTGCAGGTGAGTCACCAGGTGGTGATCTCCAGGATTCTGGTAAGGAATGTCCAGGGCAGTTCGGGGCGTTACTCCGAAAAGATGGTAGGCGAGAGACGAGAGCCACCCGACAGTGGGATGGCACCATATAAATAAACACAATAGTTGAGGTTCTACGGGCGCGTCGGACCCAAGACTAAGACGGGGAAATGCGATCGCCTGTAGCCTAGGGACCTATCATGGGATTCCGCCCATTCTCGGTTATGGCTCAGTAATTTTCATGTACCGAGCCATACTGCTACGGAGCACCTTTGCGCTTACGTGTCAACTTAACACGCGACAACAGGATTCCAATGCCTCAAGACGACTAAAGACGATCGAACCTCTAAGACCCAAAAATATAGTGCAGCCTGAGCAGATGACGAACTTGAAAGCGCCAGTCTGACTGGGCAGTCAGAAGCAGGTAAGCGGTGGCAACCGCTCAAAGGTGCAACAGTTTAGTGGTAAGCAGACTGAGAAGGTTATTTCATAAATTTCGTTTAACATATGGGATATGATGTTCAAAAGTACAATTGTGCATTGACAGACGTTTTGTGCAGCATAAGATGCCACCAGACCCCACCAAAGTCGCAGAAAATTTGTAAAAGAAACGGATCAGGGTACTTCTTGGAACCAGTTTATATGTGTCACTCATGCATGAAGTAAACGTTGTGCAAAAAGGCAGACAAGAAGAGGTAGAGTCGTCTAATAACAGAAATGTTCATTCTACGAGGAAAAGTTTGCAACAAAAGTCGTAATACTCACAGAGATACATATTCTTGTATGTAAAAATATTACACATTAAAATATAACTATAAATTACAATATATCCATTATAAACTCTTACAGATTCCTCGTGCACTGTTGAACAGCATAGGTTCACAAAACGAGAATTATTTCTCTTTTTAAGAAAGTACTTCAACGATGGAACAACTGCTGCCTATCAAATTGTCGAAGAAAAGATGTCGAAGAAGTACCTATCCACCAGTTGAATCAAGCGATTGTCCAACAGACGATTCAACAGATGACGAGGAAAGAATAAAAAATTAATAAGCATACTTGACCGCCATATTGCATCCACCAAACTGCTTTTGGGAACTTTGTCTTCAGATTCGTAATCAGGGATCTCGAAAACGCCCTTGTACCAATTTCGAAAGAATGAAGAAATTGATTCAGCATGTTCGACCACCATATTGGATCTGCCAATATGGCGAATCTAGTATGGCCGCCAATTGGTGCCACTGCCGTGGCGATCGGAATATGAGAAGCGGATTCTGTTTATTACTGCCTACAACGGAATGATGTGTTAATACATCTTAAAATAGATTGCACCAATTTCTCCGAGCAGAATTACATTATTCATTGAAAAATTTTCAGATTATTTGAATGAAAGTAGCTGAAGCTATAGCACGTCTAAGTCTGCGCATGGGATAAAGGGTAAAAGTTGTAAAATAAAAAATATTTATTGGGATTTTTCTGACACATTTTTGAGCAGACTCAAGAAGCGATATCTTTTTTCTCCTAGAATTTTTCGATATAATTGCGCGCTGTAAAGGTAAACAGTTTTTTATTCTCCTTGCGAAAACTTGCGAGCAAAGCGCGTGATGGCAATATGCCCGCGCAGCGGTTTGGTTTTTATAGTCAAGATAAGCAGAGTTCGAAATTATATTTGCTTGAAAAAATTAGACATTCGTTGAAACTTATTCCGTGATTTCAGTGCTAACAATGAGAAATGAAGTGAAACATGTGAAATGATAAAGAATAATCTGAACATCATATATTACACAGGATATTGATAATGATACACACAATAACATGAAACTAGGCTCCACAATCATTATTTGTTACACTCTTAACCAATTCCTCCATTGATATTCTCACCTCTTTGTCCTCACTTGAAGAAAATGAGTATCGTTAATACTGTTGTCTTCACATTAGCAACCATCGGTAATTTGATTGGTAAATATAATATTATAATAGCGTGCCTCTAATTCTGAGTACATTATTAAGCTCTTTGCAGGTAACCATTTATCGATGGAAAGAAAGTTTCCTCACCTGTGTTAATTATGGCGAATCCCCCCTCTAATTCCCCTTCCTTAGGTACACTACCTACCTTCCTCTACCTCCTCTCATGATCGCCTACCCTTCGTATTCACTATTTAGTCCCACAGGTCTACAATTTCATTGAGGTACGTACGAGCATAACCTTTTCTATATATAATTCAATGGGCATTCTTCCTTCTCCGTTCTTTCATAAATACTCCTTTTTACTGCTGTCACTACTTTGTGCTATTTTTTCATGATAAATACACGATAGTGGATGAATAAATACTGCAGAGTACTCCTGTGATCAACTGTCATTCATGCAAATGACACAAACCCCTAGTAGAACCACGGTGAACTACACCTATGGCAAAGTCTTACCAACGGGAAAAGCGACAACATGCACGGTTCATTCAAAATGGAGGGCCAGAACAACCCCCGTATATCTTAGGAACCCGAAGCACACCAAGCAATCTTGCATCCATTTCTGCATCTCTCTGCATCCATACGGACGACCTACTCCAAAAGCACCGAAAATGAAAACAACTTGAATAACCGTATATCCTTGGAAGAGTCAATGAAGCTCCTCTCTAAGATCTTTATACTTTTTCTTCCTATCATTTTCTCCGCCTGTGATGTTGAATTCGGCTGGATGCAATAATTCGATCATAAACATAGTTTCAGAGCGTTTGACGAACTAAGGTCCTGTCTATCGCAATAAGAGCGACAAAAATGATAGCAAAGAACTCTGAGGGTCGATTTGTGTCGGTATATATATGTCGTTTCTGCTTGAATAACAAAATTGGATAATAAATGCCATGGGTTCAAACTGCTCTTCTTTTTTTACCGAAACTTCTTGACGCTATATGCGGCTGTGGTTTGGATTCAGTGGAATTTACACTGTTGTGTCAAGGTGTCTAAAAGCACTTTTGTCCAAAAGATTAGGGTGTAACAGAGATGTTACGTACGGAGGATAACTCGGTACGGCCCTGCATAAAAGGTTTGCTGGGTCGTGCTCGAGGCAAGGCGGAACCGCCCGAGGTGTCCCGAGTCCTCTTGCGTCGGACCGTCGCTCGCCGCCTCATTCTTGGTTCATTCGCCCCGTGGGTCACTGTGGTTAAGTTAGTGCGGTTTTCTACCCTTTCCCTTTGGATAACGCCACGACGCCGCTGCCACCTCCTGGAAGAGTAAGCACTACCACCTCCCCTCGGTAGGCACTCCCGCCATACCTGGCACATAACGAACCCTCCCCGTTGAGAGGCCCTACGTTGGGCACCAGGTATGGCGGGAGTGCCTACCGAGGGGAGGAAATGGGAGTAGGACGCTGAGAAAGGTCGAAACAATGAAAGAAATGCGCGTTGAAAATATAACAATTTATTTGGCTTTTACATAGGTAAGACCTGGGTATGACGAAGATGGGGACGGTCGGCCGTTGGCTGGGCGAAGGCAAGGCCTCGGTGAGCTTCCGCGTGGGTTCCGGCAGTCCTACCGTCAAGGAGGTGGCAGCGGCAAAGCGGCGTCGTGGCGTGATCCAGAAGGAACGTGTAGAAAATAGCACAAACTCAACCACAGTGACCCACGGGGCGAACGAACCCAGAATGAGGCGGCGAGCGACGCAACGGTCCGACCCAAGAGGACTCGGGACTCTTCGGACGGTTCCGCCTTGCCTTGGGCACGATTAAGCAATCTTTTTATGCAGGGCCGTCCCGAGTTACCCTCTTTACGTAACATTTCTGTTACAAGGGTCATCAGGTACACCTGCATTTCGTCTGCGTTTCAGATAAATGTTGGCACACTCGTCCGATTGAAAGCCCATATCGATTTCCCGTGTGTACCTCTCGACGATTTCGAGAACATTCTTGAGATAATTTTTCCCAGAAGTCATTAGTATAAAATCCCGGCGTAGTTGTACCCAATAGAATCACGAAAAGCAACGGCAGTTGCAATAGTGTGATGCAGAAGAAAACAGGGCACGTTGTGTCACCCTGGAAGCAGACCCTCTGACCAGTGGCGCAGTAAGTTGTATCACTATATCTTCCAGAAGAAACGTGACGCTATTAGTCGTTACGCAATATTTTCTAGAAGAAAAAGTGAATATAAATTTCTGAGAGTAACTCTATCCATCCTACTATATGTGAATAAGCCTTCAAGTTTTTCGACAGACAAATAATACGACTACGGGAACTTGAAAAAAAAGTTTTTCGGTAATCAATCAAGGCCAACGATAGAGGCCTCTCTTTCTGATTCACCTTGTCCGTAAATCTCTGAATATACAAGTCAAATTATCTGAAGAAACCTGTCATTCGAAATAGCTGTGAGATCCTATGGAGCGTGTTCGGACAAGTTATTAGCCTGTGGCTTTCGCGTTGAACACGTCGCTTTCCTGGAAGGAGTAAACTCCTCCAATCAATAGTTCTTAATACAATCTTGACTAGCACCGGACAAGCTCCATGTGGCCCTCCAATGCTTTCTCTTCTTTTAGCAGTGATTGATTCAATGGATGTTTTACTTCATAAATCTCTCTTAAATGTCTCGCTCTCCTTGGACTTGCGTGGGTTTTTGACAAATTCAGGAGGATCGCTTGAGAGGCGCGATAGTTTAGCGAGAAACTGTTGGTTCTCCCTGACACATTCCTTCTCTTTTGAATTCTCCGACTCGCGTCAGAAAGAACTCGTACTTTTTCAACAGTGTGCTGCTTGATAGTCGGCAGCTTTGACATTTTTCATGTGTGAGGATAGATCCTGTTTTCATGATTAAAGTTCAAGACTGTTGCCTAAAAAGGCTTACTGGATTTGATGCAGTTACTCACACACTGCATACAAGACGCGTTATGCCCAGCCCATCCAATCTTCGTCTTTAGTTGGTGCGAGCACCTTTTGGTATTTTTATCTATCGTTTGCTTAGACATTTGTTCTGAATCTGCCAAAGCTCTCACCGCGTCATATATTGAACAAGTGATGGGCAATAGGTCAGACTTTCTCCCCATCATTTTCTCATTCAACCTCTCTTCCTAGCCTATTCATTCTCGTTGTTTCCCCTCCAAATTCCTCTTCTGTTGAATTGTCATTTTTCTCGCGGTCTAACTAGTCTCGGTTCATGACTGATCGCCTGTCACTTTCTCCTTTATATTCCTCTTCAAATTTCTATCCTCATCTTTCTTTTATCCTCTCTTCCCTGTATATACTTCTCCATTGTTTTTTTGTATCATTCTGTATTTTCAGTCCTAGTTTCTCACTCCATATTTCGCCTTACCTTAGCACTCTGTCTATACGTACATTCATACAACACTCATGCACACATGCATTGGAAATGCTTGAATGAATCATCATGCATACATATGAATATGATCTCGGTCTTCATTCACTATTTTTTGAAAGGAAAGATTAGAAATTTATGTGCTCAAACAATTTGGGCGAAGAGACCATTCTCTGTGCATGAGCAGTCAAATGTATAGCTTTGACCCTGAAGCCACGCCATCGAGTCTAGAATGATTAAAGAAATCCTTGGTAGCTATACAACCTAGATAATTTTCATGACTAAGTGCTCTGATTGAATTTATAACAGATGCTTATCAGTTCCAAACTATATTCATTTCATTCCTTTCTATTGAAGATATAAGTGTGCAGTTCGATTGTCTACCTAATGGAAAGCCTATTGTACATTGTACCAGAACTTCTCCTCCTTCTGATCAACAACATTCTTCTGCAAGTCCTATTCTTCCAAAACAGCCTACACTCGGCTCCACATCAAGGTTTCCTTCTGCAGTTGATCCTTCTTCTGACAGAGCCATCGAAGGTTCTTATACTGGGACGAGAAGGGTGCATCCTGTCAGGGGAAACAGCGTTCCTCCTACCAGACTCCCTTCTCCTGACGAATTAGGGTGTGGAATCGAACAACTAAGATTTATTCGTCTAATTCCCATGCATAATCGTCAGCAAGTTTCCGAACTACAAAGATACACTTTCCCTTTTAATGAACGAATCAAAGTAAGAAAGGAACGAGATAGCTTTGAGTTCATTTCAACCCAAGAAGAAATTGTATTATCATCATTCGATGGTGATATCTTCGCGATATTAGAGAATGAGAATGTATTTAGTGCGTTCTATAAATGTATTCAAAGATATTATAGACGGCTAAGAATAAATATGTAAAGCAGTGCAGTCAACGTGTTGACCTCAGATGGAATCAAAGGACTTCCGGTTGGTGCGCGACGCCTAATCATGACCCACTTCCATGTGCAAAATGTGAAGCCGCAAGCAAATCACATTAATCAACACAACTATTTTAATTGAGAAAATTCGAATCTGAAAAATAACCTTTTTTGTTTTCCAGAACAATCCTCTGCGTCACGTTACGATCCATTTGTTTTACATTTACAAGTATTAAAATTTTCATGCAGTTTCATTAGAATGTTCAAGGAGAAATTACTCATCCATAGTTTCTTTCATTCGAGTTGATTTTTTTCATACATTTAAGGCATGAGAATACTCAAGGAATATTATGTTTTCCCTCTAATTACTCCGGAAAAAAGTACTTTTTACATTTTCCCATCAGCTATGAACTAAATCAAGTGCGTATAAATCAAAGATGTTTTGAATTCGAATGCAATGTTTGAAACTTTTTGTGTCGTTGTTGTCGCAGCAAATGACATTATTCTCCTGTGGATGCTTTTCCAGAGCTCCTCTCTCTTCCCTTATAGGGTTTTAGTCACCTATTACTAAATGTTCTGGGCAGTTCCCAACAATACGACAGGTGTTCAAAATAAGCGCTTTCTGAGCTGCTGATTGTACCCTCCTGCCTTCTCGATGTTCGAGAGTTCAAAATCTTGCAACTACATTGCCTGTTGTCGAAATCATGATAGGTTGGATAGATAAAGCGGTGTGTTCTTTACTTTATGCCTCAGATTAGATGATTAGATTCGATAGAGGTTGGAGCTCAGAAAAGCACTCTTATAGCTCTCAGGCTAAAAAGCCCATCATTTCGCACCCGTGTTTATTCCTAACGCAGTGCGTTGAATCCGAGTGCCTTCACCGAGTTATATTTCAGTGCATTTGTTGCCTTCAGCATTCTGGAAAAGTCCTTCTCCCATGCCAGGCGCACTGAATAGCACTTCGAAGTCACAAGCTCCTCTCCGAAGTCAACCTAAGTCATTATGTTTCATGATCGAGTATCCGTCTATTTCCAGCCTTCTCTTCCTTCCTACGTAACTGTCCATGATGTAGTTGCTACCCCTCCCCCTCCCCTCCTCCATTCCCTCCCTCTGGCATCGCGCGACTCTTTTTGAAATGATGAGAACTCACATGAAATGCTAAGATACATGTCAGATGAATTTCTGGAACTGTTATTAGGGAATCCCAGATTCTCATGAGACTGTTTTGAGTTAATAGCACGGAAATCCTGTGAATTGGATGAACCTCAACAATTTTCATATGCCTAGAACGTTACTTTTCGATGTAGATATGCCTGAAAATAGTCAATAAAGGAATGTCATTCGTCAGCGTCATCTCGGATCAGAAGTGTCATCTTCCATTCGATTGTGCGTAAAATAAAAAAAAAAGTGACCTAATGACTTCTGACGTCAAATCGGTTCTTTCGATCTGAATAACTCGTGCTTCAAAGTTGAAAATGTGGTATTAGATGGACTTAACATTAAATCGGTTTTTCTACTACGTAATTTTTATGTGTCTTTCTAAGCAGAGCAGTGGCACGAGATGCTGATTGAGTGAGAGATAGGGAGTCACTTTCTCAAGAAACCATAAATAGAGATCAAGCCATGAAGCATAACCACTGTGGAAGGCCATTCATTCAACAACCCCGTTGTAGGTGATAGAAGATGAAGAATTGATTTCGAGAGAATTATATCTGCAACTAGAAAAACTAAAAAATATTGAGATCAATGATGCAGATGGTTACATTGCTGGAATGGTGATGAGTACTGGCCAATATCCTTTCGTGTGACTGAAAGAATTTATTCATACGTGTGCTGTGAACGAGAAAATTCCCATTCATAGCAGGAAGACGAGCATCGTCCCACTGTACAAGACATAGGATGTTTATGACTACTGTACTCATTATACAGCTATTTTCCCTATGAGTACCCAGGGCAAAATGTTTACCAGGATATTTTTTGTTTGGGTCATGAGAATAATGAACTCGGTGTGTTTAGGCTAATCTAGGTAAGCTCCAGACAAAGTGGATGGAACTAATTTTCTGGAAGTCCTGACAGAAGAGGGAGTGAATAGTTGCCCCTTGGAAGCAATAAAATCGATATATATATATATATATATATATATGGGTCATTTCACGACAGATTTGCCACTAAAATTTAAATCCACTCAAAGTTACATTTTTCTCGTTTTCGAAACAAAAAAAGAAGACACGTATTTTTTCTTTTCGATATGATAAGTGAAATTGACAAGTTATCACTATTCAAACTTTCAGAATCCAATAAAGATCACTTTCTTGAAATTCTCAAAACTAACAATGAATTATTCATTAGAATCTGAATCTTTCAGAATAAGTTCATAATTGTTCATACTTCAGCTTTGTTATTTGCGAAAAATATTCATTATTTATATATGCGGGAAATATGCAAAAATGTTAAACAAAATGCATTTACAAAAAAAAGGTTTCTCCGAAATAAAATTTTTTCCTATGTAATTTTGCAATATACTTTAGAGAATATCTCACGAAAATTTTAGAGTGGGCCGTCAATAGGTTTCTCAATTATGAAAAATAATGTAGGAATGCGTTACTTCGAGCGCGAGCTGCTGCATCGCCTCACCTAGTCTACCACGAGGATGCGAAGTC
>WSXT02038942.1:0-13414 GCA_011762715.2 Neuroterus valhalla
ACACGCAGTGAAACCTCTAGGTTCTTTTAACTTACTACGTTGGCTATGATTGTAACAGGTATAGAGATTTGGAATTGAGCGATTTTGGGCGACTTGAGTTGTCAATTTGGGCGATTTGCTCAACACTCTATCTGGCAACCCTGCCGGTAACAAACTTTGCCTTCCCTGCGAGGAGTTTCTGGGGTTCTTTCTCGTAATATTCAATTCACCAACTTGAAGTTTCCAGTGAATTTTTTCATTTTCAGATTGCTAGTACTGAAAATACTCGGAAGCAAAAGCAAAGTTGTCAGAAATTAGTGTCTTGGAGGTCCTGAAAATACGTTTTGTATAACCACAAAGACTGACATCAATGATAGAAGTGAATTGTGCACTGAATGATCATGATATTTACGGTGTAAAAGATCCTGAATATATTCACCAAAATTCTGGGACATCATGACTGAAAAAATGGGCGATTTAATTTCCATTTCTAGGTTATGCAACTTACGAAAGAACTCAGGTTACCAAGAGGTTCTAGTGAGAGGGTACAACAACTAGGCTGGATAGAAGAGAAGAAAGAAAGGGTCAATGATGAGAGCCGGAATGGTAGAAGGACGAGGGAGAGCTGAGGAGGAAGATTGATAAAGGAATGTGCCAAAGTAGAGTGTGTTGAAAAGAGACAGAAGTGAGATAATGACTCAAGGGGTCGAGATGGTAAGGGATTCTGGATGAGGGGGATCAAGTGCTGTCCTATGCCTTGTAGCGACGGGATTAGAGTAATAAGGGCGATTATAGTTTATTTTGATTGGATATTCAATTATTATTATTAGTTTCTCAATTTGAAGATGATAAGAATCGTGATAACGATTAATGCGGACAAATTATTCCTCAGAGGATGAGAAAGAATCTGCCCCTGCTTGGACTCGAACCTGGAAAGACACTATACATGAGAAGTATAACACTTGACTTGCGTGTAGTGATCCTGTCGGTTCAAATCCAGGCTAAGGCAGATTTTTTCTTGTTCTTCAAGAAACTATTGTTCCTTGATTATTCGTTTTCTTATCGTTTCTGATTTAAACTGATTAACTTCTAGGAGTAACCATGGATATATTACCTTCCAATGATTATTGCATTTATTCATTACACGGCCACACAAAAAAATCGATTTTAGCGTTCGGAGGTCAGACCATATTTAATATATATTTCTGGGGTCGCTGAATCCAAATCCGGGGACAAAGTACCCTAGCATATCAGGGTCCGACATAACCTAAAAACAATTCCAGAAAAAATATTCTTTGTGTCTAGGTGTCCAACCATGTTAGTTATATGTTTTTGGGGTCGCTAAATCCGAAGTCGGGAGAATCCCGGCACGTCGAAAATCCGAACTAACCTCAAAAAGCTCAGAACGAATGTTTTCTGAGTTCAGTTGTCAGACAATGTTTATTATATGTTTTAGGTTCGCTAAATCTGAATCCGGGATAAAAAAAACCAGCAGTCAGGGTTTTTACATAACATCAAAAAACCTCATACTGAAATGTTTTTCGAGTCCGAGGATCAGGCCATGCTTAAACTAATAAACCGGAAAAAGTCACGAAAATGAATTAATAAATTACAAACACAAAACAAGTGTAATTATTGGCATATTTCCTAATTAAAATACCCGTGATGCAAAGGGCATTATCATTTTCCTCACAATAAAGTAATTAACGCACGCGATACAAAATCCATACGCAGTGCCAAATGGATGCAGCATGCATATTCTGCAAGCAGCATCGCCAAAGACCCATTTTATCTGTTAATTGGCGCGCAATAATTACCAAGTTATTCGCGATTAATTGCGAGTCCCTAATTAGCGCGACTCGCGGGGTTAAAATGTGCAGGGTCATGTGAACAGGCCAAAGAGTTTCCGATATAGGAGGTAGGATAACGTCAAAGCGAGAAAATTATGCTACTAATTGTACAAGAAATTAGCTCTAGTGTTGCATATTAGCCACTAATTAGCAATAACGGATCGGTTGCCAAGTCACCAAAGTTTCCAGGTCGGAGATTACAATTTACCCCTCCCCACTTCAGTTAAAAGCTCTCTTTCGAAACTCTCTACAATTATTGTCTCCATTCTTCTCAAATATTTCTCTGGGGTCATACCCTAACCGACAATGAGAGTTTTTTTCTTTTGAGGTATTCTTTTTGCATACCTACTAATTCGTATTGTGGACTAATTTCGATAATCTGTTTTTAATCATGTCTACTATTTCCAAAGGATACTTAAAATTTTGATAATATTTCTTCCTGCTCCCAATTCCAAATGTAATTCTGAAGTTTTCCTTTGGAGTGAGATGGACATCTCCACAAATTTAGTTTGCAGTATTCCCGTTTCCACTAACCTTCCCCATCTCTATACTCCTACTTCACTTTCTCCGTATTTGACTCGAAGATCCATTATATACATCTTACCAATTCTTCTTTCTCGGCTTTCTCTATCACATCATGAGAAGCATTTGCAGCTCTTTGCAACCTACTCATCATAGCATGCTTCCTATTAGTTTCTTTTCTCTAAAATCAATAACTTATACGAATGTATTAACCACTTTCTTATTCCCTTACTTTTTCCTTTCTCATCGGAATTCGCCAAGGCTTTAACCTAAACAGAGGCCATTCAAACTATTGCTCTCCAACAGCTCAGAAGCTATGTTATATACACCAGAAACAAAATGCAGTCTCCCTTTTATCACTCCTCAAAATATCGTATCCCTTCATTCATATTTATGCATCATCTTCTTCTATAGCCTTCTCCTGAATTTTTTCACCTTCTTCTTTTATCTTCCGACAAATTTTGTCTTGATCTGACTTATCAACGTTCACGTCACCTGCCTAATTTTGATGGTCTTTGGTCCTTCTATCCCTATTCTTTCTCCACTCCTCCTCAATTCTCTGATTTTCATAGTACATTCCACAAATACCCTATGCTTCGGTTTCCTTTGTTTTCTCTGTTCCTAAATTTTGCCCCTCCACCTTTTTCCTCCCTTCCATTAATTCCTCCTTCCTTCTAATGAAGCTTTTCTTATTTTTCTATCTTCTGTTCATCTGAAGTCTTCAATTTTATAACAAACATCAACCCTCTGATCTTAACATTCTTTATCTAACCAATCCATTCTATAATTTTTGTCTTCCACTTCTTAT
The DNA here is from genome assembly GCA_011762715.2 of Neuroterus valhalla. NCBI lineage: Eukaryota > Metazoa > Arthropoda > Insecta > Hymenoptera > Cynipidae > Neuroterus > Neuroterus valhalla. Next base: position 3,160 of record WSXT02038942.1, read on the forward strand.
TCTCTGCCACATTCGGAGTTAGAGCTGTTATATCCTGATTTCCATTCCTTATAGAACTCTAGCTAGAAACGTAGAGGATAGAGAGTCATGAAAATTATTGAAAAGGTTAAAGGAATCAGAATAGTTGGTCTTAAACGGGAACATAGAGAGGAATGAAGAAGGATAATATAACAACAATATAAGGGGCCGAGAAAGGATGTACTAGACCAATTCATTGTTAATGATAAGGTTAGAGAGATATGAAGAGGTAAGATAAAGAGGGTTAAAAAGATTTAGATCTTCCCCCACAAATAGTAACAGTGGATGAGAAAAGAAAGATACACTGGAAACAGGTAGAAGGATTGGAATAAAAAACAGTAGAAGGTTCTCGGTAAGCGTACGTCAGGGAAAGAATTAGGAAAGATGCAGGGAGGACAAAACAGAACATATAAGAAACAGGAAAGAAAGTAAAAGCACTTTGTATGAGGCCTCAAGGTTGGAATAGTTTATGGGACATCGAAATATGTAGGAAGACTGGAAGGAGTGGATAAGAACGGAGATTCCTCATGTGAAATTCTTTTTACCGACATTAAAAACATTCCACAGCTTTAGTGGTTTATGTTCTTGTTATCCTTCCAGAACAGAGGTGTCCGACGCGTGAGCGACGATGTAAATAACTGTCACTCGTCAATCCCCTCTCTTACCACCTTGGATGCATTCATGCAGTGATCGCAATGTGGAAAGGGGTCCTCGGCGAACGGGTTGTGTGAACAAGGCGCGCAAGAAGGCGTGGTCAAGCGTAATCAGACGAAGTCCGTGGTGGAACAAGGAGAGAATTCTCGATGAAGCGCTCGGAGAAGGGGGGGAAGGAGAAGCGCGCAAACCTTGCGTTGGACACCTCTGTTCCAGAATGTTCTCCATTGAAAGGATAAATAACACAGGCCGACAAGATTTGTAACCAAAAAAGCAGAATATCAGAATTGCCCCACATTTTTAGGTTCCTGAGATATTCTAACCTAAGAGTGCAGGAAATATTGTTTTTCGCTACATTGGAGACTGCACAACAAGGCGTGCTGGTTTTTCCGTACAATCTTGTCAAAGCATTTAAGGGTTTTGGGTATACTGAACTTGATTCTGTGATCAGAAGTTTCAAATTCAACATGGCGGATCCAATGTGGTAGCTACAGCTGCAACAATCCATAGTAGTTACTGTAAATTCCGAAGAGTGCTCCAAAATGTTCACTAGTGGGTTTCTGAGGTCGCTGATCTCGAATCTGTTGCCGGGATTTTCCAATTCGAGTTGGCGGATCCAATGTAGCAAAAATCAGAATTTTCTGAATTTTAAGGTTAGGATATCTCGAAGAAAAACAAGGCTTTGAGCAGTTCTGATACCAGATTCAGATTGAAAACGTCAGAACCCTTCAGAAAACTATATTCTGGTTTCTGGGTTATTAGCAAAAAGCGGTACAATCTAACCTCCAATATAGGGAAAACCGGCATTTTGTGCACATTGTGGTAAGGATATCGAGAAAAAACAGGCCTTGAGCAATTCAAAAGCCAGATTTGAATGCAGCGTCAAAATCTTCAGAAATGTATAGTCTTGTAACCTTGCAGCTGTTTATGCGGAATTCTTTCCTTACGATTGCGCATTATCTTTCTAACGCGTAATGAAGAACACTCTGAAAGCTTAGCAAGGACAAGAACTACTTCAGATGTGGAACATTCCTGATGTCGGTAACATATCTTCAACATGATAAGTTGAGCACAAGGGAAGAAAAAATAGCGTGAAAATTCGAAAAGAATCTGAGGAAGGGGAAAAAAGGAGAGTTGACGAGAAAGTGTTACAAAGAGGTTATAAAGAAAGAAAATAGGGGCGCAAAAATTAACGCGATAAGAATTAATAATAAGAAAGGGAATTTTTCCGAGCTTTATTGATAAAGAGGAAGGAAAGATAGTCTATGAGGAACTGGCTATAAAAGATGAGGGGAAGTTAGAAATAGTTTAAAAAGGAAAGGTGAATCAAGATATCTCGAATGGTTTAAGGCGAAGAAGAGGGAAAGCTTGCCAAAGTATCAAGAGAGAGAGTGCGGAAGAAGGAAGTGGCGGATAAAAACGGCTGCACAGTAACTAAGAAAGGAAGTCAAAGATGGAGTTTTCCATCTGAAGGATGGGAAGAGAAAATGCAGAGTACGTTCAGCAAATTTTAGGGAAGGAGAGAATAAAAAACACACGAGAACACCCCGAAGAAAAAATTATAAAAGGAGGAAAAGAATACAGAGCAACGCATGGTATCTATATTTAAATGAAGTGACCCAAGAATTGCGAAAACCTTCCATCCATTATTCAGACTGTATTTGAAAAGTATAAGTAGTCTCAGAAGCATACACGTCTCGAAATCCTGGTCTGTCCCAAATTCACCCAATCCCAATCCCAAAGGATCATTAATCCACAGGATTTTCACTCGGTTTATCTCGTGCTATCGTGGAGCATCCACGATTTAAAAAAGTTCACTCGTACGAAAACGCCGTCGAAGTAGAAGAACCAAGAAATAAAGAGAGGAAACGAAAAAAAAAAGGAAAAGGTGGAGGTAAGTACCCACATAAGGCTCCGGCACGTGACAAATTTCGTAACCGGGAGAATCAGGCGTGAAGGAACTGCGGCTACAAAGACGCCAGTACCAGTTGTTTCGCACAAATGAGCGTGTAAAGTACCTGCGACTAACTTCAAAGAAATTATCCGGCATTTTCAATCAGGAGGAGTAAAACGCTTTTAAATTACAGTACTTACATGCTGAGGAAATAAGAAAAAAAGGCGAAGGGGAAGAGAAATAATCGTAATGAGATGATGGGTGACTGATTTCTAGGTTAGAGCAAGAGCAGATCTTTTTTCTTACTTTCCGAAACTCACCTTTTCCCATATCTTTAGCTCCCCTTCCCGTGGGGGAATAATAATCCGGACACTATCAGGTATTATATTGGCCCTAACCTGAAAATTAATCAATTTTTCTTGTCTGCACATTCCACGCACATAACTATATCGCGATTTAATTTTACATAAACTCGTTCACCTATATTGCTAGAATTTCCAACTCAAGAATTTGCTCTTCTAGTCTTCCATGTACACTGCAAAGAATTGAAAAAAACTGATACATTCATGTCGTTGTATCACAACATTGCCCAAATGGCGGATTAATGACTGCGCATGTCCCGAGGAGTGCGGGCCTATTTGATTCAGTCGAAACTATCGATGAAGAAGCCAATAAATATTACTAAACTTCTGAGTTTTCCAGAAAAGGTGAAATTAAACGGAAGAAATACCGGACTTGAGTTACATTGTGTTTCTTGTAGTTCCAAACAATAAGAAATTTTACGCACATGCATAGAATGTAAGTATTCCAGAACACAATATGAACTGATTTTGTTTACGTTCAACATAAAAAAATCTGCCCGCTTGGCGGGCACATTCTCATCGCGCGCTCCGCGCTCGTATATTTTAAGCCTCGCGCTCCGCGCTCGGGTTTTTGTGTCTCGCATTCGGAATGCTTTTCCTATTGTTCATTTCGATGATTTGGCAGATTTAAGAGTATATTGAACAAATCAATATCTTTTAGATCCCAGTTAACCGATGCAACCTCATATTCCTAAATTATAACGTAATTAGGTATAGATGAAGATTACATTTCTCAAAGCTCTGTTGGCTTCAAGGTACACATTCTCATCGTGACACTCGCGCTTAGCGCTCGTCTTTTGACGGAAGTTTTTATATGTAAGTTTTTATGATCTAAGATACCCTCACAAGAGAAAACGAATGCGATGTTTATTACAAGAAACAGGTGTATCAAAGACCGATCCGTTGGAAATCAAAGATGTGGAATTTCGGGGGAAGCTAATATTTTCACAAGCATAAATGATGAGAATGTAATAAAATTTTTGATTTTCCATTATGTATTGTACAATAAAAGTTTAAATTTTTACTTGCTCAGGAAGCCATACTTACAATTTTTTAATCTTGGGGAAGAAAATCTAAAAAAAATTTCAAAAATCTCCCCCTCTTCTACTTTTGATCCAAAATAGCTGGTTAACGAACTCGACTTGTCTTTTTGGTCCCTTAAAATAGGTACCCAAGCACGATCAAATATGATCACTTTTCCGAAAGATATCGAATTCAAAAATTATTTCTCATTATTTTTTGTGCGATACAAATTGGAATTTTTGATTTTTTGATAAAATTTGAAAAGTCGTATTCACAATCTTGTAGGACTCCCAAGAAGAAACCTTTTTTCTCTCCGACTTTCTTTTCAATCTTGCGTTATTTGGCCAAAAATTCTCATTTTCTTTTATATTTTTTAATTTCAAAGATGCCACAACTCTGAAAATTTTGCTTTTGTCAAACAAAATCATTCGAATAAATTGTTCCAATTTTCACATACTATAAGAAGCCATACTTACAATTTTCGAGTCCTGGAAAAAAAGCCCTAAATAATGTTTAAAATGCTCCTTCCCCCCCTTTTATTTTTATCCAAAACAGCTGGCTAACGAACTCGTCCTTTCTTTTGGACCAATCAACGAGTGTGTCGAAGGCCGATTTGATCCGTCTATTTTTTCGTGAGTTATCGTGTTTACGGGCGGACGGACATACGGACACACTGACCAACAGACAGGCACCATCGCCAAAACTTGATTTTCGGCTTCAAGGCAATTTTTGGCACAGATTATTTCAAAATTGGAATTTTCGATATTTTGAGAAAATTCAAAAAGTCGTAGACGCGATCTTATAGGACTCCCAAAAAGAAAAATTTTTGTTCTCTGACTTTCTTTTGAATCTTGCGTTATTTGGCTAAAACTTCTCATTTTCGTTTATATTTTTGAATTTTGAAAATGCCACAACTCTGGAAATTTTGCTTATATCGAAAAAAAAATCAAAAGGTCGAATCGTTTAACTTTTTACCTACTACAAAAATACGTACTTAAAATTTGTGAGTCTTGGAAAAAAAAGTAAAAAAAAATTTTCAAAATGTTCCCCCTATTTTATTTTTAATCCGAAACAGCTGGTTAACGAACTCGACTTGTATTTTTAATCCCTCAAAATAGGTGCCAAAGCACGATCGAATATCATCATTCTTTTGGAAGTTATCGAATTCACAGATTATTTTCCATTTTTTTTGTGCGATAAAAATTGGAATTTTCGATCTTTTGAGAAAATTCAAAAAGTTGTGAAGTCTATCTTGTAGGTTTTTCAAAACCTACTGATGGTTTTCACGTTGGTGTCCGTCTGTCTGTTGTCGCCAGCGTCGTCGCGGTTGTCGTTGTCATCGTCGTCGTTGGTGTTTGTATACTCCATACCTTTTGAAAGACCAATCTGATTGGATTGCCCTTTGGCACACATTTTAAAAGACCAAAAAGACAAGTTAAGTTTGTGAACCAGCTATTTTAGATGAAAAATGAAAGAGCGGCAGCATTTTGGAAAAAAATTTGGAATTTTTTTCCCATGACCCAAGAATTGTGAGTACGGTTTCTCGTAGTAGGTAAAAAGTGGAACAATTTATCCCCATGATTTTTCTTGATAGAGACCGAATTGTCAGAGTTGTGGCATTTTCAAAATCCGAAAATATAAACGAAATGATAATTTTTAGCCAAACAACGCAAGATATGAAAAAAAGTTTAGAGAAATAAAATTTTTCTTTTTGGGAGACCTCCATGATGATCTTTAAAATTTTTCGAGTTTTCTCAAAAAATCGAAAATTCAAATTTTGGTTGCACAAAAAATGATGAAAAATAGAAAGATTCATTTTTTGGTCAAACTATGTAGAGTATGGGAAAATATGAATGAACTCTAATTGTGCACCAAAAAAAGATCTACAAATTTGGTAAAATTAACTTTTTGATGGGACAAGTAGTTTTTGCTTCATTCATAAAAAAGCATATAAAAAATGAAAAACATGAATTTTCGGACAATTGACACAAGTTTAGGGAAAATCAAATAGACACAAGTTCTTTACCTGGAAAACATCTTTAAATGTGTTATCAACTTCTTTAACAGGATATGTATTTTTCATTTCAATCAGGAAAAATAACTATAAATAATGAAATAATAAAATTTTTGAAAAAATTACTAAGGCTTACACAGAAGATTTATAGAGAAAAGTTGTTCACCCGAAAAATATCTGTATCTTTGTTATAATTTTTCCCATTGGACGCATAGTTTGTGTTTCAATCGTAAAAAATAAAATTAAAAATAAAAAAATTGAATTTCTAGAAAAACTACACAACATATAAAACAAATCAGGCAACAAAACTTCTCTACCGTTTTGGACAAACTTTGATCGAGTACGCAGCACAAGACAAGCGATGATTCCATAAAAACTAACATCTACTTGAGAAAATTAGTAGAGTTTTGCTACGGAATGGATAATAACATTCAGAAAAATATTAGGCATTGAGCAAGGCGAGAATCGATCATCTAACATGTTTCACAAACACAAGTTTTTTGGTCATCTATCTACTTGTTTTCAGTGTTGCTTCATTTTACAAAGATAGAAAAATGATCAAAAAGGATCTGCAACATTATGATCTAGGCATGTAACATTCTTTTCTTCATTCCCATAATACAGATTTTCGGATTAATTAAATACTGCTGCAGGAGCAACGATACCACATTTATAGTGCGAAGTAAGAATCCATCCCTTAAAAATAGTTAATCGTGCAGTTCCATTATATAGAGCTTGTTAATAATTAACAATATGTATCGTCAGTCAGAAAACATTACCATACTGCAGAAGATGTTAGACTTTAAGCAATCCGTGAAATTCGGCTATAAGATGGCTCATGAACGTGGTATGGAAAACATTGATGTGCATTGTTCAAGTCGAGAATCGATGGTTTCCCATACTTGTGGTTGTACGGTAGGACTCGGTTACTGTTTCGGTTAAATAATGACGCAGCTTAAACGCTTGTAGACGTACTCGATACCTACTTTACCCGAATAATAGGGCCGTTTGAGTGTGGTGGGATGTTCGCGGACCAGACCAGACAGTGTAATTGATCTCCGAGGTGCAGATGCTGGACTGTATGTATTGTCCGCAGACAATCCACCCTTCTTGCTTCAAATTACTAAAGTTATGCCGGAATATTAACTCTGTCTGCGGCAGAAAACCGAAGCTCTGCCGTCCTAATAATTTCTTGTTGAAAACAAGATCGATCAATCTCGGTCAAGGTAAACTATTGATGAAAAATTCTTTGAATCTTATTTTGAACAATAAAGTCAAAATGAATGGACGGCAATAAGCTTTTTGATAATTGTTAGAGCTACGAATATACACGTTCCATGTGTGAATTGGAAAAACCTGCCGGTTTCATATACGAGATTACCACTGGGCTTTTTTGCGTGCAGAATCACTCTGATTGATAGCTATTGGTATATTGCAATATAGTCCTAGGACGTATCCATAGTCAAAGCGCGCAAAAGAACAAACGAGGAAACTAGGATTTCGATTCTTCACCATCGCTATGTAAATCGTTACTTCAAGTTTTACACGTTGCGAAAATGATATCAAATTTTTTTCGAAACTGTCTCACTGTTTATATTGCAGGAGCTTGTTTTGGGAACACCCAACCTGAAATTCAAAATGCAAAAAAGAACAATTCACCGCTCTTCTTGATGAGGGTGGAATCAACAGAAATTCTGACACTCTCTCATATTCTCCAGAGGAATCTACCGCGAGTGAGACTCGAATAATGAAAAAGGGTAGTCCAAAGTTTCGCCTCCGTCATGTATGATTTCGAGAAAGGTCGTGACAGTCGCGGCACAGATTCAAAGTTGAACCCTTTTCTCAACCCTCCGTGTTGTATTCATTAGACATAATTGATTTTCCCGATGGGGCGAGTAGGATCTCCATACTGAATTGGATCTCCACAATACTCACGTCTCTCTTCACACTGAGCTTGACACATCTTTTGCTCTCTTTCTCGCCCATACAACCGATTATTCCGAAATTAACGAGATTTTGCGGAGCTCGCAGCAACCACGCGCTGACAGCGTAATTTTAACGACTTAACGAAATGATGTCGTTGTGATTAAAGCACACTTTCCCATACATCCCTACCTAACTTTGCTAGAAATATTAAACTCCTTCGCAACCTTGTTATAACCTTTTATTCAATTTGCATAGAATGACTTACCCATGTGCGAAGCGGGTATCTTCATGTAACTGAAAAAAACTATTTTTTGCTTCGTAACTGAAGAAGAGTTGCAGGAATTATTCTATTACTGACATAATCGTTAGGAAAATACACTATATTATAGTATGGAAAAGGGGGAATCAGGTTGTGAATCCAACTAGAAATGTGTTGGTTGCATATTTCAGAAGAAAAATGAAGAGCTTAGCGCCCTTGACCTTATATGTTGATATATTATATGTGATGCAGTACATTCAAAGTGTATGAAACGCCAAAAGTTCGATCAAGAGAGTGATGGTTTCTTTAAATGAGCGGATGGACGTTTATCAAAGAAGTTTTGAAGTTTTGAAGAGAAAGGTGATCTTACATAAGGTACAGTCCAGGAAATCAAAAACTATGTTTCACGTTTATTTGTAATGGACGAAATCATTGTAAAACCATACTAAGCACTTCATTCTGGAGGTTAACACAGATCGGCTTTTCGAATCTGCATAAGTAAAAATGTATTCCTCATATTATTAAATGAGTTTGGCACAATGCCTCGCCGGATCGCGGACTATTTAGAAATGCGCGAATCGGAATTCTATAACAAGAGAAAATCGTATTAATGCAACACGGAGCTCCGTTTTGTTTGGCGCATGTTTTGAATCAGCACGGTGCCATGTTGCTGTAACTCGGAGCTAACAATTTTGATTCTTCCCAAACATATTACGTATCCCTGATACTCCTGAAGTGACCTCCGTTTGAAATAAACACGCCACCGTGTAGAATGAATGCAGCTTCATGTTACAACAACACGGCGCGGGGACGTCAAGAATCGAAATCTTCCGCCGCACAGTGGTTGAAAATGGAGGAAAGCTGGCCAAAAGTCGAATACAAATTTCCCCTAAGCCTATTTCCGTTGATTGGTAACACTTGAGAGATATTTTTCCTATCGTTTTCGATCGCTGTAATTGAGCGAACGTTCTTGTCTGCTCCAAGTTATCAGTTCAACATTGACCGTCAGGATTGACTCGTGAAACGTTCGCTGTATACCGCTGAAAAAATCTATCGCTTCGAAAGTGCATCACTGTTTAATGGATTATCGGATTTCAATTCTACAAAATGGAATCTTCGCCTGAAAGTAAACATAATTTTCTGTTGTTGACAGGAAGCACAAAGTCACATCGTTTCACTTTGACATCTTGTTAATCCAATAGAGAAAAATTTCATGTTTATAATTACAAGTATGCATTCAAAAACGTTTTTTGAGAAAATCCCGCAAAACCCCGCTTCAGAATTTTTTTCTTGTACCAACGTGACCTTCAAGTGACTTATGTCAAAAGCCCATCTGCCACTTATTGCAACTTTCTATATTATGTTTTTAGTTTCATACCAAGATCTCCTTATACTTCTCCGCATCTTAGATACGCACCAATCCCTCATGATGCCACCACAACTAATTTGTAAGGTACTGTTTGAATGCAAATGAAAAAATGAAGTTTTCGTACACGCAGGCTGTCTACTAGATTTTGGCCCCGAAATTGCCGGACAATTCCCGCATTTTTCCCGCTTATAAATAAAAGCTCCTTTCCATGATCTAAGCATACATAAAATGCATAGTGAGTTGCAACATGCCTAATTTATGTACTTCATTGCTATATTAGATATATTTCAAAAATATAATTTTTTACTTCCAAGAATTTGAATTTCACTGAACACGCCGTTGAAAATGTATCGAGGAAATTTTCGTTTTTATACGGTATTCATGCTTTTCATCATGTTAAGTGTATTGTTGAACTTTTTGGAAATTTTGAACTTCCTTAAACTATTCTTTATATAAAACCAAGCGAGTTGAACACAAACGTGCAGCGCGATGTGATGGAATTTTGCTAGTACGACCTACTGCTGAGCTCGCACGTGCAAAATTCTATCACATCGCGCTGCGCGCTTATGTTCAACTCGTTGAGTTTCATATAAAGAATAGGTAGAGAGGGCTCAAATTTTCCATTAAGTTCAACAATACACTCAATATTATGACAAGCATGAATACCCCGTTGAAAACGAAAATTCCCTCGATACATTTTCAACGCGAACGTCAAAAAACATGCTTCTTCATTCGG
>WSXT02038952.1:0-13414 GCA_011762715.2 Neuroterus valhalla
GTAACGTTCGCGAAACGTCGACAAATCTTTTTGTAGTTTGTACACGATCGGAACCCGAAATACCTTATTTCATCAAATCAATCTTGTTATTTGAAAATTTATCTTTGTAGTTTAAAATTCATCGATTCTATTGAAAGTTCAATTATTTGGTTGGAAATTCAACTATCATATTAAAGTCATGTTTTTTGGTCGAAAATCCAACTGTTTCTTTTTTATTTAATCCTTTAAGCAGGAAAAAAATCTTCTTGGTTGAAAATTAAACTATTGGTTTGAAAATTCAGCCATTCAGTTTCAAGTTGGATCATTTTTCTGAATATTTATTTTTCTTCGACGAAAATTAACTTTGTCGTTCGAAATTCAGCTATTTTTGTTTGAATTTCGATCTTTTTTGTTTGAATATTCGACTATTTGGATAATCAATCAACATTGATTGTGCCAGTCAAATGATAATCAAATAAGTGACTGGAAATTAAAGTAAATTCTAAATTCAGAAGCTTTCCTTATTTATAATCATTCCAAATTAAAACCGGGACAGAAATATAAAAATTAAAATAGTATAAGCCAAGAAGCTAGCAGAAAGAAAATCGAAATTCTCACCAGAAGGATTCATGGCCTCGTTGATGAATTGTACAATATTTGGAGCCGTTTTCTGAACAGTGAATTGGAACGTATTCGTTCCATTAATGAGCATTGCAGTTGGATAAGATCGTATATTATACTGTCGGCATATATTCGAGTGAACAGTACAGTCTACTGTTCCAAAATGAACAGACACTGAGTCAAATTCCAGAGAAGCTTTCCGCACTTCCGGCAAAAATTGAATACAAGGTGGACACCAAGGAGCGTACCAATCAACAAACCAGGCTTCATTTCCTGAAAAAAAAGAAAAGTTCTATCTAGAAAATGATCCCTAGTTTTTCATTCATGATTCTTTATCTTTCTCATGTTTCTCTTTCATTTTTTTATCCACACCTAATTTCTAGCAACTAGAAAATTATCTTACCATTTTTCCGTTGGAGAATCGAGAGAATTTTATCAGCGGAAAGTGCCCAGACATTCGTGGCCTTGATGCTGTTTTTGGCAAACCTCGCAATGTCGTTAATCGTATTTTTCCCGTGACTTAATTCAAAAGCTCCTCCTGGTTTTAAAACTCCCCAGGCTGGATAGCGATTCACGTTCAAATTGTTGCAAAGCTTTGTGTACCTTCCACAATTTATTTTACCTGAAAAAGATATTTTTAATAATGAAATTAGATAAAAAAGATCTCGTGAATATTTATCAAATGAAAATAACGACTTATTATTTACCCAAATTCATGTCTCGAACCATACTCGGTAACTTTTTCAATTGAACATCTAATTCGGTAGCGTGACCGATATAAAAACAAATGAGCCAACCGTCTTCTTCTCGAGATTGGAGTCCTTTCTTTATTTTCTGAAAAATTGGAAATTAGGAGGTTGTGTGGCAAACATAAAAACTTAGGAAGACAGAAAATACAAAGTAAGTTTTTCTCTCAAAATCCTTACTTCAAAATCAGAATCGCTTATGTCCTGTGGTTCTGGCAGCTGTTCAAGAATTTTTTTAACCAACTCATCGACATCCGACGCATCTTCCAATGAAATTGCTTTCCAAGCATGTTCGTTTCCTGGTGGAAAATAAACGACTCCAGCGTCTTCGGGAATTTTATTATCACAATTCTTGTCACACGTGAAAATATTGATGTTTATCATTTTATCCTGAAGAAAAAATATTGAAGTATTATAATATATATAATACAGGAAGAATAAGCTAGGAAGAACATTACGACAATTAATTATTGAGCAATAGAATTTATTTATTTTTTACATTAATTTCTCATACTTACGAATATTTCTGCGACTTTGAGTCGCTCGTCAGATGTAAAACAGTAACGATTAGTTCCGCAAACAAAAACTAACGTCGGTTTTTCTGTTGATTCGACGCCTTTTAATAAATGATTCCATACTTTTTTGTTAATTTTGTCAATTTTTGCGTCTAGTCTCTCCAGAACGAATTTTAGAATCGCTTCGTGTGTTTTTTCTCCTGTGTATCGAACACCGTGTTTAGAGTTCTGAAATTTAGATTCTCAGCATTAATAATATAAATAACAGCAAGGTATATAGAGTAATAAATGAAGTAAACGGATTCTTTTGATTTCAAAATTTGGAATGATCAAATCTAAATTTAAAATCCTGGAGAAAATCACCAGTTTACAATTTGAACTCAACTTGAGATTTATACTCTTATAAAAATATTCAGGGAAATTTTTTAAACCTTTGGATAATGCATCAAAGTTGGATAAGATTGGATTCCAACTTTATTACAAATATGCCAATCATCCTCACAATTAACAGCCCCAACACGAATTACACCTTCCAATTCTTTAGCAATTTTTCGCCAAACTGGCGCCAAATGATGACAATGACTACACATCGGTGAATAAAAATTCAGGAGCCACATTTTTTCTGAATCGACTACATTTTCAACTGTAAATATAAATAAATAATATCAGTAAAATATTAAGATTCGTGATTGTCGAAAAAATATTCAAATCACAGTAGAAAATAGATAAGAATATTCAGAGTAATTTACGTTCTAAAATATTAGGAAAAAATTAAAATTGAAGTCTTATGACTTCAAATTTTTTTTTAATTTCTGAAATTCGAAAAGTTCCCTACCAATTTTTAATTGAAAATTATATTCAACTAGCAATATTACACGCGCTCTACAGTGCCGTTCAGCATTGCGTTGTCAATTAATAATATACGAACAGAAAGCAAGATTACTGTAATTCGGATTAAAAATTATAAACTTTAATAGCCTCAATTATAATAAATATATCTGAAGGGGCATTGAGTTTGAAAGTTTCAATTTAGAGGATTATTAAATTTAAAATATTTCAATTTCGATTGCATTGATTAAAATTTGTTTGCAACTATAAAATATAATTTTTTTAAACAATATATATAAAGCCATGCAACTTTTATAATATTTGGAATCACCATAATTTGAATTGTGATGATTTATAATAAAATGAGGAAGTTAAATACTTTAATCACGCTTGAAAGGAGGAAACTGTAATTTTTACGGTAATAAATCATGACCATTTTTTTTTTACTTAAATTAATATCAGATAATTCGTTTTCGTTGCAGAATTTTGAAGAATTCAAACAGAACCAAAAGAATTGCATTTGATATCCATTTACAACTAGCTTCTACATTTCAATTCATAAAAAAATTACGCTTTAATTCTGAATCATTTATTCTGAATAATATAATATGGGATATTGAAACTTTGAATCTAAAATTATTCAATCTTTAACGTTTTCAATTTGGAATCATTCAAAATTTTTTAATTATAAAGTCAATTTGAAAATTGTTTTTTTTTGGACATTCTTCAATTCAAACTTCTTCAATTTTAAATTGAAGAAAGTTTGAATTCAAAGTTCTCCAATTTAAAAAAATCTTTTGCTATTATTATTCATTTTCTGAAGCTCTTAATTTAACTTATTAAATTTGATTCAGAAAAATTAATTAGCAAAATATCCTATTTCGGATGTTTTCAAATAAAATATCTCACAAAATGTTTTAATTCCAAAACCAATTAGAAAATTTTTAACTTTGGAAGATTTTTATTAGGCCTCATTCAATTTCAAATTGGAAGAGTTTAAATCCTTATTGTATAATTTTCAATCTTTGGACTGAGAGTTTTATCATCGCAAACACTTTATGAATTTCGAAATTATTTGATTATTCCGAGTCCTTCATATGAAATCGGTCAATTTTCAATGCTCTTATTCAAAAATGATAATATTTCAATTACTTTTTCTCTGTAAACGTTGAAATCTGAGAAGTTGGATTTCAAATTGTTAAACTTAGAATGTTTCTAAATTAGGAATAATTCCACTTTAAATCCTTTCGATTTGAAGTATATAAATGAAGATTTTGTTTAAATGTTACAATTCCATAGTCAATTCGAAAATTTTATTCTTGGCAAATTTTACTTCGAGCTTATTTAATTTAAAATTAAAAGAACTTGAATGCCTATTTTCGTATTTTCAGTCTTTAATTTTTTCAGTTCCACATCTTTTATAAATTCTAAATCATTTTAATTTTGAGGGCTTTTCTTTACATTTAAATTTTTAACTCTTGTTAGAAAATAAAGCAAATTTAGTTACTTTACACTGAAAACTGTTCCTTTAAAAAGTTTGTGTCTGAAATTATTCCATTTTCAATTCTTCCAATTTCAAAGTTCTCCTATTTTTCGGGAAGGATTTAAAATATTATCATTTCCGACCAAAAGCCTTGAAAATGAAATAATTCGGCATTGAAAATGTTTGGAATGGAACATTTTCAAATGAAAAGTACTCAAAATGAGAATTATTTAAAATTTATCAAATGTTTGAAACCATGGAATTTCCAGTTCGAAGTTCGAATGGATACCTGTCAAAGATTAAAATTTCTGAAAATTAATATTAAAATATCAAAATTTAGTATATTTAGATTCAATTTTTCGAAATAATAAAATTCCAGATAGAAATCAATTAAATTTCGTCGTTTCAAATAAATCCGTTGAAAATTGAAGATTTTCCGATCATTATCTTCAAAAATTAGAATGATCCAAAATTGACAGACTGTTCAATTCAAAGCTTGAAATAGGACAATTTCAAATTCGAAACGTAGATGAATGCTTAAGAATTGAAAAATACATTCATAAAGTAGTTTTAAATAAAAATCATGTTCAATTAATAACACATGAAATTCTCCTGAATCTGTTTTAAATCTTAGAAGTTGTAGAACGAAATTAAATTAATCATTTGAAACTAATATTCGACAGTTAACTAAGGTTCTCTTATTTTCTCCTCTAGCTGATTAGTTCTACATATTTTTATGACTCAAAATAATTGAAATAAAAAAAATCGGATGACTTTTTCGATTCTTGATTTTAGTTTTATGTGTATAATCAAATTGTCACGATAAATTACAATTACAGTTACGGTTTCTTCATTCGATTGGAAATAATTATAATTTACAGTTTAAAAAATACATCGAAGTAACGTTTTGTCAAATAACTTATTTTGATCCGAAATTACCGACAATTTATACCTTTTTTTCAAAATTAGCACAGTGAAATAGGATTCCAAGATTTTAAACTAAAACCCTGAACTAATCAATTTTCTGAGGTTAATTTATGTCGAAAGCCAAAAGATGTAATTTAAAATTTTATGATTTTCCAAATTGAACGTTTAAAACTCAATGCCCTTTGAATTTTTTTTTTTTTTTTTGTGGAGTGATTAAAGTGTGCAATTGAAAATTGTAATTATAGTAATCTTACTCCATATTAGTATATTATTAATTGGCAGTGCAATGTTTCTCGCGCGCCGTAGCGCGCGTACAATATTACTAGTACTAAAATATTTATACCAAAAATCTCTAATATCGAAATTCCCAAAATAATATTGGATACTAAACAAATAAATGATAAAAGTCATACAGTAATCATTGCTGTTAAGAGTCACGATTTGAGGATCATCGTCATAAATTCCAAAGTTGTTCTGATAGTAAGTCCAAGAATGATACTGATTACGTCTATTACTGCCATCGAGCCCTTCTTCTCCATAAAGATCATATTTTTTCCTCAAATCTGGATCTTTCAGAACTTCATAGGCAGTAGTAAGTTTCACGAATTTGTCGTGAGCTTGAGGATCGTCCTTGTCACAAACAAAATAAAGTAAAGTTAAAATAAAATTAAAGTCAAAATAAAGTTAAAATACAACAGGGTGACCACTCTTATACAGAAAACTAAATTCTGGGTTCAAATACAAAATTCCTACTCACTCTCCAGCCAACCTAAGAATATAAGATTTTCTTATAGTTACAGTGTTTTTGTCTGGATGTTGAGTAACAGCGAGTTTCTTAAAAGCTTTTCTGACTTCTCGTTGATCAGCTGTTCTTTCCAATCCTAGTAGTTCATAATAATCTTCACCCAAAGCGAGGGAAAACGTTATCAGTAAAATGAAAATTGGCGTTTTGTACCTGGAATAATGAAACTGAATTAAATATGGAGTTTTGTCAGAAATAATAATTGGCTGGGTTTTCTGGCACATGAAAAAATGTGTACGTCACTGTAGCCGCTAAATAGAAAACAAAGAAAAGTCAATGGACACAATAAGCAATGATAAAAGCATTACATTTTAATTAAAAGAAGGAAAAATAATAGAAAGAATGTGTAAAAATAGGGTGGAAAAAATCAGCGATTCGAGATTCAATAATTTTTCAGCAAAAAATAATTCATCCTCCTCTCATTATTTGCAGTGTGTAGAAAAAATGAATAATCAAATTTAAATATAAAATATAACTGAAAATTTTCGGAACACTTACATTTTGAAGGGAGGTTATGATGCTACGTTTCCCAGCTATATCTTGCCTCTATCGGTCTTATCGTCTCATTATAACTTTTTTTTTATGATTTCCTTACTTTCACACTCAACATTTGACGCCCACACTATAAGGAGAGATATAATCCAGCTCCCACACCACAACCCTATTTGGAATTAATCTTGAAACTCAAACCTAACCTATAAAATACTTCTCACCAAAAACTATATTTCAAAAATTGTATCTAAACGTACATGAATGAAGGTTTTTAGAAAAGACGTATAACTGGAAATAAAGCTTCCATTTCTTTATATTATACCCTTTTTCACAGGGTAGTCCTTTCGTAAAACGGTTATTTCATGAACTTTTTGGAGCCGCACTCGCTGTCATTGCTGTCAGTGAGAACTAAACTGTATTACCGACTGTGATAATAATTGAAATTTCCATGCAGTTTTCAATCAATTTTCTATTTTAACGCCGTAAACTTCGAGATCCTTCTATCTAGAGTTTGATAAAAGATTATTCATTTTTGAATGCTCAAACACTACTTTTTTAAATCGAATAATAGGATTTTTTTATGATTGATAATTGCGCATGCGTGAAAGATCACCCGTGTGTTTTCAAAATCCAGTGACCAGGATTGGAACATTTCTCACTTGCAACTTGCAATTACAGAAATGTTGTAACTTCAAAGGTACAAAAGTGAAGAAATCCTAACAAATTGTTGAATTTCATAAAAACACTCGAGGGTAACCAAAATTTGAATTCCCAACCAAATAGTTGAATTTGTAACTCAGAAAGACGATCTTGGAAAAAAAGTTGGATCCTCAATTCATTGGATTGATTTTTAACAAAGCTGTTGAATTTTCAACTGAAAACATTGATGTTTCACAAAAATAGTTGGGTTTCCTACCCAAAATACGAATTGGTTATAAAACAGTAAAATTTTAAACAAAAAAAGACGACTTTTCAGAAATATTGTGGTATTTTCAACGGAATAATAAAATTAATATTCAAAAAGGGTTTAATTTCCGAATAAAAACGGAAAAATCAATATATTAAATAATTTGTCAATATTTTTCTCTACGAAATTAACAGAAACCTCTAATTATATCTTAGAACTTGTAACAACTCATTAACAATTCTAGTACAATATTTAAATACCCTATTGATACTTCATGCCTTTTTATTTTCGTTTCTAACATTAATATTAGATAGTTTTCATAATAAATAACGATGTAGATATTCCAAAGTACATTTTAAAATTTCTTCAAAAAAGTGAATTCGGAGCAATTCTTCCGTAATATAAACCTAGCAAAGAGACAAAGACTAAGTAGACAAATTCAAAAAGGAGTTAGTTATTCTAATTTATTAATAGCATTTGAAAAAATCGAAAATTCGGTTCTGTGCTTCTAAATTGTTGGATACTCTACATATAATTGAAAGATGCATTAGGTCGAAAATTTTCAGATATTTCCATTCCAAAGAAGAAATATTTTCACCTCTTCCTAAGCTTTTTCGGAAATGTTCTAAATTACTTTTTTTCAATTTTCTAGCTTCCTAAAGTAATTTTGAAGCTTCTATGTCATATTCTTGGAAACTAGGTTGATTATTTTTTTGTTCTACTTTGATTCAAGCTTCAATTATTTCATGTTTGATTTTTGATATTATATATCCAGTTATTTTCTAAAAATTCTGGAAAGTTGATCGTTACAATAACAAAAAATAAAAAAATATATAATACTGAATTGAGGAACTTTTGTGGGAACTTATTTAGAGTTTACATATAAATTGACGAATTCGTTTCCACCTACTTCATGAAGTAAAGTAAAATGCAACAAGTAACATTGTAAAATAACTTTTCCTACTCACTCTTTGATCCGGCACTTGATTTTTTTTTTTTTTTTTTTTTTTTTTTTTTAATTTAAAAATCGAAAAATCAACCTTCATAATTTATAATCGTTCTCAATCTCTGCTCATTCGAATTTCCAAATTTAGAATTTTTGCTAATTAACAATACACTAAAGTTATGATCCACATTTGAACAACTAAAGTTTTTCAAATTCATTTTAACTTCCTACATAAACGAGAGGTAACATTTTGTAATGAACATTACCTAACTAACATTAAATTAACATTAACTAACAGTTTGAAATAACTTTTCCAACACACTTCTCCATCCTGCATCTGATTTTTTTAAATAAAATATGAACAATCAACCCCAATAATTTAAAATTGTTCCTCTCTGCTTTTTCGGATTTCTATAAGATTGCTGATAAACCGACGTAAGTCTCCAGTGCTCTGGATAATCAGCATCCCTGCATCCCTGAATAATACTAAAAGGAGGAGCAAGTGTATCGATGCAAAAAGATCTCCTGGCAAATGGAGTTTTCGGTCTCGGAACCTGGAATTTCGTAGGCAAACCATTTTTACGACAATTTCTGTTTTTTGTAAAACACGAAGCTGATTGAATTTGCCTGGAATCTTTTACTTTATCCCAGTTATTCCCGGATCCATTTCCCATCGCTTCACAGGCAGTGCAATGTCTCAATTGATCTGCATGTTCAGGTCTCTGCCTGAATCCAGGATTCGATTTTATGTAATTATTTTTCTTGTTATCCTCACTCGATATTCGAATCGAGTCGAAATTTTCGCAGAGGTCGCAATTTTTTTCTCCATCTTCCTTTTCTTGAATCCCACTTTCTTGATCGTACTTTTTCTAAAATAAAATATAGTTGGATAAATGGATAATTTCATTAGTATGGAACAGCTATGCCTGCTATAAAAACGGAACATCTGGGAAATCCCGGAAAATGGAATTCTCGGATAAGAAAATTGCTGAATAAATCATTTTTAAAATCGTCGATTGCAAGCTTTGCCGTGTTTCCTTTCTTGTGTGAAGGAACGAAAAAGTTTTTGAAGCATAAAGATGTTTAATTATTTTCTTCTTAAGGAAAAGAGTTTTTTAACACAGTAGTTCAATCTGCAACCTCAGGGCGGACATTTTCAACAAAATATTCGCAATTTCAAACAAAATAGATTAACATTCAACCAAAAACTGTTGAATTTATAATTCAACAAGCTCAATTCCTAACGGTAAATTCCATTCTTAAACAAGAAAGATTAAGTTTCCAATTCGAAATAATTTTTTTTTTTAAGAAAGAAAACAATTCAATTTTCGACAAAAAAAAACTTGGAGAAATTACTTTTTTAACATAATAACTGAATTATCAACATACAGAAATACATATTGCCATCAAAATAGTCAAGACTTCAAACAAAGAAGATTAATTATTCAACCAAAAACAGTTATATTTTAAACAAAAAGTTCATTTTCAAAAAGATTTAAAGCCCAAAAGACGAATTATCTGTGCAATAGTAGAATTTGAAACCCAAATAGTCGAAGGATTGAAAAAATATATAAATTTTTTCCCAAAAACTGCATTCACAACTAAATAGTAAAATTTCTAACCAAAACCATGAATATTGAACAACAAAATTGATGTTTATACAAAATAATTCAACTTCAAACCCAGTAATTTATTTTTAAACCAAAGCTAGAATTTTTTATTATCAGCTGATATGATTAAACTTTAACCGAATAAAAAACAAATCTTCCACAAAAAATGAATGAAGTAGTTATATTTTCAACTGAAAAGTATGAATTTTAAGTCAAACAATTAAACTTTCAAATACATAGTTATTACAACAAACTAGTGAAATTTTCAACTGAGTTTATACGTGTGTCGACCAAAAAAAGAATTGATTTTCTTCGAAAAAAGTTTATTTCGAATCAAGTAGTTTATTTTCCAAACAAAAAGATTAATTCTGAACGAAACATGTAATATTTGATTTTCTAATCAAACAATATTTTTATTTTAAATAAAAGACAGTCCAATTTTAACTAAAAAGACCAATTTTCGAGAAAATGTTGGATACCTCAACAGAACAGATTAATTTTCGACTAAGAAGGTTAACTTTTAACTGAAGAGTTCAAAATGCAACCAAATGGATGGTTTTTTAACCGGAAAAGTTATTTTTCAACCAAAAAAGACGATTATAACACAAAGTACAAGAATTTTTGTTTGTTTGAAACTGTTTTGTCTTCAATTTTGCATATCTTCAATTTGAAGAGAAATTTTAGATATAATGAATGCCTAATTTAAAATTGTAAGCAATAATTGAGGAAGGATTTTGTATTTAAGGTACTTGAAAACCATTTTTTTCTAGGATTTGAGGTTTTGAAGCTGTACAATTTATTTTCTAGGCCTCAAAAATCAAACTGTTCTACATCTGCACATTGTAAATTGTGATTTTATATTATAATTATTTAATTATTTAGTATTAAGTGTCATTGCCATGCATAATCAAACGAAATTGTAAATGTTTACCCAAAGTAGTTGAATTTTAAACTAAAAAGACAAATTTTAAAATGAAATGATGAACACTCAACTAGACTAGTTCAATTTTTGCCAGAAAATTAATTCTCAACCATAAAATTCAACTTGTTGGTCTTAAAATTCGATTTTTTTCTATAAAAATAGTTCTTTTGGTTAAAAATATATTTCTTAGTTTGAGAATTAACTTTTTTGTTGACAATTCTAACTCGTCAGTCTAAAAATTCAACTTTCTTCTGAAAAACTCGTTCTTTTAGATTAAAATTTCAACAAGTCGATTTGTAAATTTAAAAACTTGCTAAAATTAAAAAAAAAGAGTTAGGTATAAAACAATTTTATTGGAATTTTCTCCGTTAAAATTCAAATGATTTCAAATAGCAAACCTTTAAAATTTGATGATTCATAATCATAATCACCATTTGATCATTTCGAAAAGAAAGTTTTAGCAATGAATGGATTAAAACTTGAAGAGTTAAAAATGAAACGATTTCCAACTTCGTTTACAACTGACATAGAACTTGAAAATAAAAAAATTTTATAGATAACTTTAAACCATCCGGAGTTCTGATATTCGGTAATTTTAAATGGTTCCATTTCGAATATTTTCTTTTTCTGTGATTTTTCTAGTGTCGGGGATGCAATTTTTCAGGATTTTCCAATAGTCCCATAAAAAATCTCTTATCTTCCTTCTTTTTTAATATTTTCAATACCTCTAATTGTTGACTGCAGCCTTGACACTGTTGTCCAATTTTATCTGAGGAAGTAAGGGAGTGTTGGACAAGAGAAAAAACTGCAGGAGCTGGTCCACCATCTGATCCATCAATATGGAGAGCTTTTCTTGGTTCGTATCCAGGATCAATGGGAGCTTCCCAACAAATTGCGAGATCCATATAAGTTTCAGGTTTTTTACATCCTAATGCTGGGCCAAATTTTTTATTTTGTGTTTGATGGTCCCTTTTCAGTCTAGGAATTATTTTCCTGCACCTAAAACAGATTTCCAATACATGTATTATTGACTATAATATAAAAGAATAATATATTTATAATAATCAAGGTGGCGATTCAGCGGACGATTTAAAATTCTCGGTCATTTTCCGATTCTTCACGGTCTAGTTTTTCAATTTTCCCGCACAACTAGAAGTTCTCAAACAGATAAATTAACTTTTACTGAATAAGATAAATTGTCAAACAAAAATGGAATAGTGGAATTTTTGGCTTAAAAAATTAATTTTAAACCAATTATTACGACTATCAACTAGATGAATGTTCGACTAAAATGAAAAATGTCTAACTGCATAGCTGGAATTGTTAATCTTAAAGAAGTATTTTTGAAGAAGAATATTATCTTCCAAAGAAAAAGATCATTTTCTACCAAAAAATCGATTTTTCAACAATGTGAAGTTTCAACGAAATAATTTGATTTTCAATTCAAAAAGACAGATTGTCGCCGAATTGTCTCATTTTGAACTAGAAAGGATCAATTTTCCACTAAAAATTAAACAGTTAAATTTCCAGTTGGAGAAATTGATTTCTACCAAACTAATGAACATTCAGGTAGGTGATGAATCTTCAACGGAAATAGATAGTTTGAACAAAAAGATGAATTTTCAACCATAAAGATTGATTTCTACGAAAAAGCTAAATTTTTCCACGAGGTACATAAATTCTCAAAGAAATAGTTTAATTTCCAAATTCAAAAATCAATGTTCAAATAAATACTTGAATTTTCACTAAAGAAAGATGGATTGATTTTCTTCAAAGAAGTTTAAATTTAAAACAAGTAGTTGTTTTTCCAACCAAAAAAGGATGATTTTGCAATGAACAATGTAAAAAAAGTTTTCTATGATAATTCAGAAATATTTCTTCTTCGGAATACTACTTCTACTCTAAAGAATGCTTGAAGTACTTTTTTTATTCAAAATCAGGAAGAGGGGACATTGAAATTTTGAATTGGAGGAACGATTTTTAAAAATTCCTCTCTTCTAAATCCGAATTATAATTAGTTTAAAAAGTTCCCGTTCCATGTAAAAGATTCCCAGTTCCAAGTGAAATTATATGTCTTTACTCAAACTCTCAGCCCTAAAATAGAAACTAATTATTTCCTGAAATTCCCTGCCCCAAGTCAAATAAATGAGAGCAACAAATTTGCAAAACGTTTTCCTTATAATGGGAAAGAAAATCCATCCTCCTTTTGGAGGAATTTTGTCCTTTTTGATTGAAAATTTAAATTTTTAGTTTCAAAATTCAACTTTTTTCTGAAAAGCGGCTATAATTGAATACAAATCTGGGTCGTTTGGAAATTCGACTATTTGATCGGAAATGCATCATTGAATGATGAAAATTATTCTATTGGATTAAGAGTTTCACTATTTCGCGAAAAGTTAGAATTTTTTTTGGAAGCTCATCTTTTTTTTAAGAATCATTTGTTTTATTCGGGAACGAACCTGTTGTTATTTTAATTTGTCATTTTAAATGTTTTGAGAATCAGATTAATGGAACGTTAAGTAAATTCTCGGTTTTTAATAAAATTCCTGGTCGTTTCTCGGTTTTTTCCCGGTCAATACAATTCCCGTTCATTTCCAATTTCCAATTTTTTTGAAAAGAAAATGGAAAATTTATAT
>WSXT02038963.1:0-28137 GCA_011762715.2 Neuroterus valhalla
ATTTTGAACATTGGAAATATAAAAATGGAATATGAACGAACAGGATGATAATAATTATCCTATATAAAAAGACACGTCCAAGCATACACGTGCATCTCCACACAATGCTAAATATGTTTCTCCGAAAAAATAATTTCTTATCTTACATGGGAAAGTTTCGGAAATTATTTACCGAAAAAATAGATTTTGGAAAGTGTGAAGCGTGTGTTCGCGCATCATATGGAGATAACTCCTGTAATGTTCTGGCGTGAAATTCAAATTGCAGTCTCATGGTTCTTATTGCTACTTAAGCATTTTAAATATAAGAATTATGCAAAATGACAGTATGTAGTCTAATTATATCAAAAATTTGATCAATACCACAATAAGATATTTCCACGCATGTAACAGGATTCGAACCCGCGACGGAGTTACTAGGCCATTGAAGGTGTGAAGAACTGAAAGACGCTACCATCTGAAACACTTGAAATTTTTGCAACCGGAATCTAGAATTCATATTAAAATTTTGAATTGCAAATCTTTGAAGTTAGAATTCAGGATTCATGTCGAGAGCATCAAACCTGAAAATAGGAAACTGTATTAAAGGACCTTTTCCTGACCGAAGGAAAAGTAGTCCTATGTCGTGAACTGCGTATCAGATTGCAAATCAATATCTCATTTCGTAGGTATGAGTCGAGATGTCGTGGTTGTAATGCAGTTTCGTGACCGACGTGCAGGGGTGGTGAGGCTGTGGGGTGGCAGGTCGGATGTAGGGGTGAGTAGAGTGAACGCTGCCAAATCGAATTACCCTGCGGGCCTTGCATCTCGCCAGGGATGGCGAGGTATAGAGCAACATAGGGCGTTGCACAGAAAGTCTTTCCCGCTTGGTGGAAGGTCTAACTAAACTCGTTATCCGGTGTCCCATTCGATCTTTCGGTGGCTTAACGAGCGTCGGGATTGACGAGTCCAGGATTCGCCAAAAACCTTTCTACACTGCCTTTTGTCGGAAATTTCATAACATCGAGCTCAGCTTTGCATAATTTTCAACACATAATTAACAAATTTGCATATTATTTCTGACAGCTCACGCAGTTCTTCCTCTAATCTCTTCCGCAAATAGTTCCGACTCTCAAATTCTCGAAGACGAAGCTTTATTGCGTTGGATGCAAATGGAGCGGACAAGCTTAAATTCAAATAAAGGATTACATTCTTGCATAAACGATCAGGTTATAAGAACTGGAGGAAACTGGTGTGATCCACTAAAAAGGACAAAATGAATTCTTGTTACTAAATTATTGTTTGAAAAAAAACTGACATCCAGAAAAGCGTCATTGTTGGAACCCGTGCTTATGTTTACTGTAAAATAAATCGAACACGTTATCATCTGCACAAAGCTACAAGAACAAAGTTTTTGCCACCAAAAAAAAAACATGGACAGTAAGTTTGTTTCGGATATAAGTCCTTTAGTGAATGATGCTGTCACCTGCCAGAAGTTTCCTAATTTCTCGACAATGAAGATTATTGTCCGATAGAACCAAAGTTGGTAAAGCGTGCGAATAACAGAACTGGTCAATCAGTAGAAAGGACCCAAGGCGATAGAGTGCCCACTGACAATTGAATTATAACTAGGAATTCCTGATCTAATCCTAAGCCGAGGAAGTTCTGAGGACAGAAGGACGGTAGGCGGTGGGAGCAAGAAAGGGGAGTCTTAGAGTCCCTGCCATCAAGTGTTATGTAGATTTGTGTTTGGCCAGTCATTACTGGCAGTGTTTGCTGGTCTGACGCGGACTTCAGCCGAGACTTGCAAGCTTGAATTCCTTCCTATTCCCCTGGAGCCTCTGACCAAACAGCCTTCTCTGGCTGTTCCTTCTGTCCTCAGTTCGTACCCTCGGTAACCATGACCGCTTCATTGCCCCAGCTCGATCTAGCATTTGCTACCATTTTCATTTCCCGTCTCGTGATGCTCGTTGTTCTCTAGTACAGCCTGGTCCCTGAAAAAATCGTTTGTTTTCCCCTCGAAACTCCTAGATTCGACTTGCTGCCAGAATTGAGGCAGTTTCGTCTAAATGACGCTTTTTTTGGAAGAAACAACTTGCTGTTTCAACATTACGACCAGAATCAGATGGTACTGGGAGCTGCTAGAATGAGGTTTTCTTTGTTTTGAAATTAAAGATTTGAAGTCGAAGCTTTAGAAACTAGGATGAATTAGAGTGTTCAGAAAATTTTTCATGTAAAGGGTAAATTTTTTGAACAAAAAAAGTACCTAAATATGTTCTTTCGAAGAGTGAAATGTAGAAAGAGGAAAAAGGGAAATTCTAACGCTGAATTATGAAAAACTCTTTATGTTTGTATCAGTTTAATTGTTAGTACAACAAATACCTAAGGCTGAGAAGCCGGATTCGGAACCACGATGTAACTACTTGGATACAGTAGCAATAAATTTCTAAAGCTTATTCCATTTAGCTAAAAAGCATCCGCCTTATAAAAATTAGAGAAATAAATGCCACTATTAAATACTTATAATTTATTGAGAATCATGATAAACTCACCGGCATAGTTTGGCTACCGTGTAGAGAATTAATCGCCGCTTGTGCTTCTTGGTGCGACGAAAATTTAACGAATGCACAGCCTGAAACAGATTGATAATTCTTGATAAGTCCGACATGTTTGCCAGGGGTAAAGGGAGAAAATTACTGTTTGTGTGTGCTTTTTATGTATCGCAAAAGCGTCAACTACTGCATGATTAATCCTGAGGACGTGACGGCTCCCCTCGTGCTTATCGTTATGACTGGACAAAGACAAAGAGCTCGGCTGGAGCTTTGAAGAATTGACGAGCCAACGCAGTGAAACTTGCACTTAATAAAAGATGTTTATTGTAAGAAAAAGTGCTCGTAATTCACCTCCATCATGGTCCTTCTTGTAGCAAAAATTTCAAGAGGCTTTTTCATCATCTATCCTTCTCACGTCTAGAAATAAATGAACTGTCTTCCATTGAATTTGTAGATCCATGTCCTCTGATACTGAAATTTTGTCCCTAACTTTTATATCCATATTCGCAAGATGATCATCAAAGCAATTTCATTATCTACTCAAACTGTTTCATACTTAGTTGATTTATATTTCAATGGTGTTCTCAGGTTGTATTTATATTCCTTCCTCAAGAATAATTTTGACATTATGAAGGCTATGCAAATTATACGTCTTTTGAAGAAGTCAAACTCAACTTTCTCGAGGCGACTAAGTGAGGCTGGGTGAGTGGATCTGAAGGAAATTAGGGCGAAAGGAAGCAATCTTGCTTTTTCCCTTCACACATTACAAAATGACACGCCTTCCCCTCCAAATTTGGCTCTAGTATAACTTTTTTACCCCTCTGGTTGCGAGTAGGGCAAGCACTCGTTCAAGCCAGTTGATCGATATTTCGTGTCAAAAAACTTTACGGGGTGATGCTTTCTAAGCGAGAGAGACGATCCTTCGTTATTCATGACATGCTCGAGAGGATTCGCGTGGTTAGGACTCGCTCCAGTGCGGAACTTTAAAGAATCGAATAACGAGTTTAACAGAAAAGAATACCCAGGGAGAGCTAAAGATATAAAAAAGGATGGTTCTTGCTGAAGCAATTGGATCTGATCATAGTTATCATATAGACAGTTTTTCTGAATGAAATTTCCTGCTCAAAGTGTGATGGTACGAGGTTTTTGAGACTTTTCGATTTCAATAATTTTTATTTGATAAATTACCAATTGCACTTTGAGTGGACGTAGGTCTTTACAACAAGCGATAGTTGAAATTAATGTATTTTTCATCTCCCAATCCAAAAAGTGACTTATTTTCTTTATAATTAAGATAGTTCTTAATATGGTCGCGAAAGAAAGATGAGGAAAACGTTTGAAAAAACGCTGGAAAAAGTTCTTACCAGAGGGAAAAATACTCTCGGCTAGATATGACCATTTTGTTTAATTCTTGAATAAAGAAATGAAAAATGGAAAAAGTTCTAGCATCTCCTTCTGTGAAATCAAAGGACTAAGAACGAAATCCAATAATTCAAAATAATTAGGAAGCCTTCAAGAGAATTTCGAATTAAAGGAAACTCGCTCGTATTTGAGAAAATTGTGGTGAATTCAATGGTACTCAAGCGACTTCGGGGGAGTTTGAGAAACTTGAGGGTTTTAGTGGAATTCGAAGAATAATGAAAAATTTAAAGGAATTGAACATAATTCAAGCAATCTAAAGGAAATTAGAGAGGACTCAAATGGATGCAATATAATCTACGAAGTTTCAAGCACATTTAAATGAGTTCAAGCCTATTGAAGGAAATTGAAGGGAATTTGAGGGAACATCAGAGAACCCATCTGAATTGATATAAATTAATGATTACTCAGGCAAATTCAAGCGCAATGCTCGAAATCCAATCGAAATTAAGTGAGCCCCAGCTAATTTTAAGTGAAGAAAGTGGAATCAAGCACAAACAAGAGAACTCAATTTATTTATAGTAATTTGAGGCATGCTAGAGAATTTTCCAGATTTTATGAAATTGAAATAAATGTTAGGGAATTCAATGATAATGAAAAAAAAAATTCAAGCAAATTTGGGAGTATATAATCACATTGTAGGAAACAGACGCAAACTCGAATAAATTTAGGAAAAATCGAGTTCATGCATAATAATTAGAGAAAACTTGACGAAATGAAAGAGAATTTTGCAAAATCCAGCAAAGTCATAGCGAGTCCAGTGGAATTTAGGAGCATTCAGGGTAGATCAAGTGATTTTAAGTGAATTAGAGGAGACAGCAAAAAATTCAAGAGAATCGAGTTATAAAGCCTTCAATAAGAATAAAATGTAAGAATGTGTATTATCAGTACTACTTCTAGTAGTACTGATACCTGGAGGATATTGTTACGGTCTTTTTTGATGATGATATTAAGGTCTAATAATAAGATCGAATGACTTCGAGTCGGTAGAATTGGTTCGAACCTTATCGATCAGTTGGGTAAGCAGTTTTTACACTGAAACTAAATGCGAAAGTGTGCTGGCGTCGGAGACGCCACGCGATAAACTTGGACATGTTTGCCGAGTAATCAAATATACGAGTGGAAAGTCTCACAGGGTTATCGATCTATTCGGGGACACAAGGGTGCGGGAACCACCTCTCGGACGAACCACTCAAAGCCCATCCTTACTAGAGGGAGTTCCAGCGAGCGGTTTGCCCAGTGTTTGTTGTTCGTTGTTGTTCAACGAGCAAACATAGTTTTGGACTTGGAGGGTTGCATCCCGGCTCGGCTACCAAACTTTCGAGAAATTCAAGTCCTTTATTTCCACGACTGGAAGCCTCTTCTCTTCTCTTCTGAGCGCGTCTTTTACCCTCCCACCTTTCTCAGAAAATTTCGACCCTTTCATTCCTGAGAGATTCGAGAAAAATCCGAAGAATTGTCTGAACTCTTCGTGATAAGATACCGTAGGTTGGGGTTCAGAGAGTTGAGGACATTTCTAATTTTAGATGGATATACGAGAGTGACCTAAAAGGAATTAAGGGATTGCCTCTGCAAACAAGATAAAACAAAAGTTAGTTCGCTGACATGACACGCATTTCTAATTACAGCATACAATTTCTGTGTGTTAATGAAGCGAGCGAAGTCTCTTAATTTCAAAGTGTTGACCAGAGAATTTATCACATGTCCTGGGAAAAGTAAGCGAGGGTGCGTCCATATGGAGTAGGTCAGAGGGTGATACTTCATTTCTAACGAACGAGTCTTACTGCGTTAAACTTCAGACATACAATCGCAACTACTGGTGATAAATAACTTACGATTGATTATAGCAATTTCCGTAAAGTGTAACGATAAAAAGCTTCGTAGTTTAAACTTGTTTCCTTTCGTGGAAATATGAACGAGACCTTCCTATAATCGCACACTCTTTATAGTAGGGTAATCATAAAAATATACAGTGAAAAAATACCATTTTTGGGGGTTTTTCCTCAGTCGTACTCTGAGGGACCTTGCAGGGGTTTTGTTGAGAAAATGATTACGATTTAGGCCCTGAAAGGAGCGCTTTTCATCAATACAAATTCATTCATCCTCTCGTCATCAGAATTTAATCTTTGCTAACAAGAAGACTCATGTTGGGAATGAGGAGAGAGTAAATCTATACAGAGAAAGGTTTAACGATCGTCCTGATCGGAGTAAAGACTCAAAGACCGTTACCGATGGTAACATCCTGGTCGAATCAATTTCATTAATTAGGCTACTAAATCCTAGCGAGCGCTCTCGAACTCCCCTAATTGGTACGAGCCACGTTTTACAGAATGGCACGAATAGAGTTGGGGCTCCGTCAAACGAGACACGAATTAGAATTCTTCCTGTGTGTGTGTGCAATTATATGTATTGCATTCATGATACCAGGGTTTATGCATGCTAGAGAGATAGGGATTAAAAAACGCTGACAAAGTTACGAAACACACGTACTCAGCCTCTTTTATAACCGGACGGGAGGGAATGAAGGCGGCTCGTCCAAGCGAAAGAATAAAGGATAACACGTGGCCCTACTGCACAAGAAGGGGTGAAATTAAGAGAAAGAGAGACAAAGAGGAGAATAACGACAAGGAGAAAACAGAGGTAGAAAATAAAAAATGAAATGTGGTAAACGGATTTTGTGGTTGCAAATTCGGAAAAGGAGATGTATTTGTGGTTTTGAATAAAAAATGCAAATCAATCAAAAAATAGATCTTGTCCGGTTCAGAAATGGGGAATGGTTGTAGGGGTTTAGCGACTACAACATATCTAAGGAGAAAAGCTCTCTATGTGGACCTTTTCACAATATAAATAGAAAATATGCTTTTCACATAAACATTCCAAAATATTCTTTTCGATTATCTTCCCCTTACGAAAAGACATAACGTTCACAACCCCGAAGTAATCTAAAAACATTTTTTATCAACATCGTAGTCACAATAATAAAATACATTTTACCTTATTTTTAGGATTCGGAGGTAGATAAAAAGCAATCCCCCTTTTCCAGAGATATGTGGGTTATTTTTTTCAGCGAAACGGAATCACTCGGATATTCCATGCCCAAAGGGAAAACACAGGGTGGATGTGAGGTATGCTGCCGGAAAAAGTATGGATGAAGCGTAGCGAGGGTGTAATATGAGGACACGTAATGCCATTATAATGCGGACACGACTGAATCCAGCGAGCGTAGTAGCTCGCAGGACACGTATGAAGGACGAGGACTGGTTGGAACGTGGTGACGTCTGGATAACGGCTCTGCTCGCGTATCATGAGAAGATAAATTTCCACGCGACCGAAGCTTTCGCCCTACATTTGCTGCATGGAGCTTTTCTTCACGGTAGCTTCTCTTTCCTGTGTTATTCACTGGACAATTCGTCAAGTCTTCTGCGAAATAGCATGTTTGCACTCTGTCGCTGCACCAACTTCCATTTGGAAGATTTCCGGTAAACTTTTGCGGAAATGGCCAGAGAGACTGATTGCCTTCAATTTATATTCTTGCTTCCGCAAAAAATGATGATATTTCGAGTGATTCGAGAATAACCACCAGGAATGGAAAATCTTCAGCGAATAACTGAAGGATGAATTTTATTGAGGATATCTAAGGGAAATAACTCTTCTCTTATTAGTGTGCCAAAACTAGTGAGCCAAAAATTGATGATTCAAAATTTAGTGAGCCGAAAATCATACTTTCCTATATTTTTCCTCTCTTGCAGCCTTGGGTAATTGATTGGGCGTACACGCAGTTGAGAGGGTGTGCCGGATTGTCGGCAAATTCATCTAGATTACGGCGCAAAACTACTCCCGCGCTGTATTTACCAGGCATTAAATTACACAAACGGCCGCGTCCGCAAGGGTCGCGCGCAACCGGTTTGCTTTCATCACATTCAATATTGATCACCGTTTCAGCATATATGCGCTTTATTTATGCAGCGGAACATTGTTATCTCTAGATCTAGAGATCATCTGTAAAAACCGCGAAAAACTCCAAGGCAGATTCCAACTAGCCTTGTCACCAAACTCTGATATCGTCTATTTCATATTCCGTTAGAAGCATAATTTTTGCAATCGAGGATCATTTTTCTTCTCGTTAGAGCTGATAATGGTATCCGAGAAACTTGAAATTGAATTTCAGTCAAGTGCCTAATGAAGTCATTGTGTGAAAAATTTTACTATGGAGTTTGAAATTTGTTGTAATGATTTTATGGTTGGCACAATGTTACGTTATTGGTGTAGTTAAAACTTCGTCTTGTAACGATGTTATCGTTACACAACGGCAGAGTGTGTTGAAGGCAATTCGCGTCACCTTATTATTATTATGTTAACTTATTCGAATCATTATGTTGCAATTAATATACAATCACAATTATTTGGATAGTCATTATAAAGAAAGGAAAAATATAGTAATAACGAACCCACAAATAAAATATAAAGATAATTGATTACCACATTATTTATGAAAGGTCTCTGAATAAGGGCTCCATGAATTATTTCGGCTTGTTATCATTACTAAGTAACCCTCACTCATGTTCCCTAGTGCTCTG
Source organism: Neuroterus valhalla (assembly GCA_011762715.2). Lineage (NCBI taxonomy): Eukaryota > Metazoa > Arthropoda > Insecta > Hymenoptera > Cynipidae > Neuroterus > Neuroterus valhalla. The sequence goes on from WSXT02038963.1 coordinate 8,525, forward strand.
AAAATGGCACACTGAAAATGGTTTTATTGAATTTGTTATTGATATTCCAATAGCAAACCTAATTACTATCAGGGAAGCAACGACTTGTCCAAATGACACGCTTTACACCAGGTACTTAAGAAAGAATTTATTAGAAATTCTGAAAGGATCCTAATGGGACTTTTGTTTCACACAAAAAATGGATTACTTGAATAACTAACACAAGTTAAGTTGAAGTAGTCCTATTCAAGTTGTTACCATTGTAGAATACTCCTTCCTTTATAACCTGATCTTGAAATATTGGAGGATTAAAAAAAGTTTTGATGACTTGTTTCTTTGTGAGTGACAATAAAAATTCCATAAAAACATTTCAAAATTTCAGGAATGAAAATCTGAAATGAAAAGGATGACTAGAGGCAAAGAACCTGGGGATTAATCCAGAGTGCTCTGACTTGGAAGACCACTAGGGCAACTCTACGATCTTCGGGATTAGGAGCTCGACCCCATGTCCATGAAAAAAGTTGTCTACTAGGTAGTGGCTGAGTCTCATGAAGGATGTTCCTAAGAAGCTTGACACAAGGTTGGAAGGAATGGTCCTCGAGGGCAGAGGAAGTCAGGACAAACGCACGATATTGCGAGTTCGTTACGGAGCAATTCGCTCTCGCGTAATTCCAATAATACCAGCAATCATCCTGTCACCGGTTTAAGCTCCCGTAAGCTGTAGCAGCTTTTCGCTGCAAGCGATGAGCGGAGGGAGTGCTCGTGACTCCCCTTGGGGAATCTATTCGTTTTCCTTCTAAGTTCTATCTATAGATGTCTACCTTTGTTTGCCTCCAGGAATGACGTCTAAGACATGTTAGCTTGAAAGCTTTGAAACTCGAGAAAAGTATACAGACATCATAATTATCCACAAATCGATATACTTTATTCCACAATAAGATCTTATCTTATTATTTCTTTCTCCCCAGACCATCTTGTTGTTTTTAAACTTTATAAAACTAAGACTTTAACAAATAGCTTCTGCATTTGTTACGATTGGGTTATAATTGTGCTGATGTGGAGTAAATTCAGTTAACTCATCTTGTGGTCATCAGCTGACCCATTTGACCGTTTTGAAGTTGACAGAGAAGAGACAATTCTAGAGGATCAGCTACACTACAGAAATATCCGCGATAATAATTCAAATGCGCGTATGGCGGAGGATCGGTATACGATGTCCCAGAAAATATATTACGTCGCGTCGGTGAAACGAGTGACGCTCCTATAACTAAACGTCCGGACCACGCGCTCGCCCGACACCATGAGCGACAATCAAGTTCAGTCTTATTGATTCGTCAACAATGTGGTTTGTGGTTGACATTGTGGACAAAAGAACAATGCAAGCTCTGGCGGGAATTCTGGCGACGGCAAATATATTCTGGCCACGCGAGGCGTAATAGTGTCGTCATTGTCCAAACTTCGCCAAAAACCTAGAGCTGAACAGAGGAGGAGGATATTCCATTCTTCTCAGCTGATTGATTTAGTTAGTGATTTTTCTTCTGGAAGTAGATGCTTTGAAGTAGGTAGATATATGCGACTATTGACACTATTTCTGATAATTAAAGTGAGTTCGAGGCCTGTGTTTTCCTCAAGATGAGTATTTGAATCTATCTTTGAAGTAGTACGGTGAGAGTAGAAAAAAAAATAGCATTAGGTCAGCCTTTGCTTCCAGAGCCGAAAGAGGAAGGTTAATATGGACAGTGACGGGCAGAAAAGCTTTTTCGTATAAACAGTGGCCTGGCTTCTCTCGGAAAGTTTAATTAAATAACGAGTGGGTGAGAGACGTGAGACAGCTAGAAACACAAGCTCTGGTGGTAAGAAAGGCCGAGTCGAGGTACCTACATAGCAATGGACTCGGCTGAGGTGGCAAGTCGCTTGGTGACTTGCTAGTTATTTAATTAGTCCGGAGATTCTCTGCAGCCCAACTCGTCCCTTCTTTGGGCTCTTTTTCCGCAATATCATACCCCTACCAACTTCACCATCTTCGTCTCTGACAAACTTCTACCCGCGGTGCCAAGTTCCTTTATGACTTCCGCGTGCGAACAATCTGGAGTTCATTCTCAAAAGCCGAGATAAAATAATTTCTCACGACAAATTCGGAATGTAGACTACCACAATGAAGCTAACTTCACAAAATTCCGCGAGATACGAAACATAATCATTTTAGACTCATTAAACTTTGCAAGTCCAATACTATTTCCTCAGAGTGGAAAACACTCTCTATCATTTTCTCCTCAAGGGATTGTATCGTAAAATTAGTGCAGGAAAGGGAAAATAAAAAAAATGGATAAATCAGGGAATGGTTTTATATCAAAAGTATGGTAATAAGAATATCAGAAGCTTTTCGAGTTATGAGCCTGTGGAAAAGAAAAGTGCACCCTGCCCTTTTCGTTGGGCTGAAATGGACGAGTTGAGTGCGAGGGCGGCTACCCCCTTGGTAGTTTTACCCCAAATGGCAGCTTGCCAAGTGTGCTAACACCACCACACATACATGAATATAAGCACCCTCGCGATCACACACGCAAAGGTCCTATCCAATGCGTCGTATACACGCACTGCACGCAGTGAGCACACAATGCTTGCAAACACTTTGCATTCGTAAACACGCGTAAACAACGGTGGTTTCACACCTTAGTTTACAAGCATCGATGCAAGTTTAATCATTCTACTTGAGCGATTTAGTGCAGTAATGGAGTTTTTTGGAAATTTCTATAATAGAGAGAAGAGGATTAATGAAATCCCGAATGGATCGCAAATAAGGTTCCACTAAAGTATCGGGAATGAGAAAAATGAGTGTGAAACTAAGAAATTTTCTCTAAAAATTAAGGATTTCAAGAAGGGAAAAAATCAACGTCAAACGGAGTTATTTTGAGACAGGCTCGTTTCATTATTCCTGGAATCGTTGCGTTTAAGTGTTTGAATTTGGCGCCAGGCCTAAATATAGTTTGAAATATTTCCTCCAGAGCGCATGAAACTTTGGCATTGCATATTCTGCTCAAAAGCGGGAAAATTTGATAACTGCGGAGCAATTTGATGATTTGAGATTATTATGGAATAAAATTAATGTCTGCTTAAATGTGATAAGAGTTGTTCTTTCCAATTGAGCTTATCAGACACCGATGTTCAAAACATGCCTAAACGATTAAAAAAAAATACAGATAAAATTCGCCTTCCTTGTACCGGAATAGCCCCGGTTGACAGTATTGTAAATTTATATAGGTCCTAATTTATTTTCAGGGAATAAGTAGCAGGAAGGGTTGAACTGATCTCCTCAAACTGAATTTCTTCCTAAACAAAATTTTGATGTAAAAAATAAACAAATAGATGGAATCGTAACATTTTGAACCGGACTTTTATTTATTTTTTTTTAACATTCCTGGGAGACGAATAAAGGACTTATACAATTAAATAAAAACAATGAGGGAATGATTTAGTATTTTTGTCCTGAAAATTTTGTGCTGCAGAGAACAAATTGTTAATTTTCTCTGTTCTTTGTCTTATTTTCTCATTACCCTCTAGTGAAAATGTTCAAATAAAGCAGTAGTTTTCTCGTGCTTCTCTTCAATAAAATTTCAACACAAGATATGCATTAGAATTTCTTAGGATATAAATGAGAAAAATGGCCGAATTTTGCAAAGAAGGAAGTGGAATTTTACCCAGGATATTTATTACAGAAAAATTCTTCATCAGTAAGACTAATTTAGATCTTATCTAATGAGAATCAATGAGAAACTGGTGGAAAATCCAGGGATTTGTTCTCGATGAATGCAGTTTTATTTGCACCTGTGGAGGTTTACATGGTCGTAAACGATCCAGATTAGAAAGCTCGATACAATCTGCCGACTAAAGTTACAACCTGAGTATTGGTATCCAAAGGTAGAGGTATATTGGCATAATTTTTAATAAGATTTCGAAACGAAACGAATTTCCCCAGAGGCGATGATTCCCTCTTTCCATAAAATGGCAGCACCCAATTGGTATTACCCGATAAACTGGCGGTTCGAATGAAGACAGATTGCGTAGTTTGAAATCAAAGTTTTTTCTACAGTGCCTCAAAGGAACTGAACACAATTTGATTGGGGTGGTAAACTTAAATGCTATTTTTCTTCTTTTCTATGGGATTTAATACATTTAGAATTGGAATTGAACAGGGTTCTTAACTTTGGAACAGAAAAAGAAATCTTTCTATATTAAATTGTCATTAAATTCGAACTATACTCCGTTATCAATTAACCTAAACTAAAATTTATTTTCCTTTCTACGTGACACCCGTCGCGCTGGCCTTTGGCAACCTCACTAAAGGTCTCTTTCAAATATTGAGTCGACGGTTAATTAAGAGTAGTCTTCGGCATCATCCGTCAACATTACCTCTAGTACCATTTCACTTGCCCTTAATTGTTGGATGTTTGAGTTTCTCAAAATTAAACTTCCTTCGATGGACTATCAAGAAAAGAGGAGGATGATTATCAATATCAGCTGTGATATAAACAAATTAATGTTCAACGAGAGTAAAGTAACTTTAACGAGAATATCAAAGTATTATGCTCCCAAATTAACAAACTTTCCTTCAAATGGGAAACAACTTTTTGAACTCAAAGTTTTCAAATCTGAACTTCGCAGAATACAAGAAAAAATCAACATGCTTGACCTGCTTTCACAGAAAAATTTCAGCCAAGTTTCGGGAATTTCAAAATACTTGCAAGGAAAATATGTTCTTTCCTTTTTTCAAACATCAAAGTAATCCTCTCATTTTACAATAAAAGGGCATTGCATTTAAATGACATTAATAAAATAATAGAGGCTGAAGAGAAAGCAGAGCAGTTGCTCTTCGCAAAGCTCGTTTCCATTTCAGCATTGCGGGATGTCATAAAAAATGAAGGAGCCAAGCGAATGTAAAAATTGGTTGGAAAGAGCATTTCGTGATACTTTTCCATTTCTTCTTTTAAAAGTTCTCATTTATTAATTCCGAGTTCTGGAATTTTCCAACAACGCTCGCGAATGATCTACAAATAAAAAGCAGCGGATGGGCTCTATTTACAAAAGTGATTGCTTTCGCCTTCATCTTGTACAGTGTATACGCACTCGAAAGCACTTTGAGTCTACTATAATATTCAGGATGTCGTTTGCGAAGGCTGGTTACAGCAGGTGATGAAGAATATGGTTACACAGAGGAAACTTTCGTCGCTCTGCGCAAACAGTCTCTCCTTCCTAGGTACGAGGAAATTTCCGGCGATATATGACCCGCTTCTTGCCCCGAATCATTTTCACCCTCGACGAGCCTGACGTCCTCTGCATCTTAAGGTGACGAAATAACACAGGCTTATAAATTCATAACGTAACTCGAGTCTCGACACTTTGTCGCTGAAACTGCTAAGGGGATGAATTTTACCGCCAGTGGTAGTGAAATAAATAATAGGCAATTTAGAATGTCGAATTTTAGAAATATGCAAATAACTAGAACAACTGAAGGGTGTAGAACCAAAAGAGCTAACACGGCATTCAAACGGTTAGGGGTGGATAAGAAATACCTGCATAAATCAGATTTTCAATTCAAAAGGAAAACAAGAAGAGGTTAGATTACAGAATAGATGGTACCTCCCTTTATTTCCTCGAAAAATGTTCTATTAAAGTGTTTTTGCAAGTCCCGGCAGAGTAAAAAATTATAAGTAAGTGTTCTTTGCATTTTTATTCATATATTCTTACACATTATTCAGTTTTTATTGTATACATATATTGATACATCAATAAGAAAAAGAAAGAGTTGCACATATCAGCTTTCATTGGAAGTAGAAAGGTGACAGCTAAGTTGTTGATAAGAATCGATATAATATATATGTATCGATATACATATATCTCGATATTTGATTTGAATTTGTGTAAGATTCACAAAAGTCACGAAAGAGTGATTGGTCGTATCTCGAATTCTCTTTCCCAGGTTCTTTTTTTTAACTATAATATGTTTCTTTAAAGAGAACCTGGGAAAAAGGGGGTCTAAATATGACCAATCACTTTTTTGTGGATCTGGAAGCAAGATTCACAAAAGTCACGGAAGAGTGATTTGTCGTATCTTGAACTGTCTTGAATTCCCTTTCTCAGGTTCTTTTTCTTAGCTTTAATATATGTTTTTTTTAGAGAGAAGCTGGGCAAAGGTGTTCTAAATGTGACCAATCACTCTCTTGTGAATCTAGAAGCACGATTAACAAACATCACGGAAGAGTGATTGGTCGTATCTCGAACCCCCATTCCCAGGTTCTTTTGCTTAGCTATAATATACGTTTTTTTAGAGAACCTGGGAAAAGGGGTTCTAAATGTGACCAATCACTTTTTTGTGAATCTGGAAGCAAGATTCACAAAAGCCACGGAAGAGTGATTTGTTGTATCTCGAACCCCTTTTCCCAGGTTCTTTTTCTTAGTTATAATATATGTTTTTTTAGAGAGGGCCTGGGAAAAGGGGTTTTAAATGTGACCAATCACTTTTTTGTGAATCTAGAAGCAAGATTCACAAAAGTCACGGAAGAGTGATTTGTCGATTCTTGAACCCTTTTTCCCAGGTTCTTTTTCTTAGTTATATTACATGTTTTTTAAAGATAACCTGGGAAAAGGGGTTCTAAATGTGACCAATCACTTTTTTGTTAATCTAGAAGCACGATTCACAAAAGTCACGAAAGAGTCATTTTTCGTGTCTCGAACCTCTTTTCCCAGGTTCGTTTTCTTAGTTATAATATATATGCTTCTTTAGAGAGGACCTGGGAAAAAGGGTTCTAAATGTGACCAATCACTTCTTTGTGAATCTGGAAGCAAGATTCACAAAAGCCACGAAAGAGTGATTGGTCGTATCTCGAACTCCTTTTCCCAGGTTCTTTTTCTTAGTTATAATATATGTTTTTTTAGAGAGGGCCTGGGAAAAGGGGTTTTAAATGTGACCAATCACTTTTTTGTGAATCTAGAAGCAAGATTCACAAAAGTCACGGAAGAGTGATTTGTCGATTCTTGAACCCTTTTTCCCAGGTTCTTTTTCTTAGTTATATTACATGTTTTTTAAAGATAACCTGGGAAAAGGGGTTCTAAATGTGACCAATCACTTTTTTGTTAATCTAGAAGCACGATTCACAAAAGTCACGAAAGAGTGATTGGTCGTATCTCGAACTCCTTTTCCCAGGTTCGTTTTTCAGTTATAACATGTTTCTCAGAGAGAACCTGGGAAGAAGGGGTTCTAAATGTGACCAATCACTCTTCTGTGACTTTTGTGAATCTTGCTTCTAGATTCACAAAAGAGTGATTGGTCACACTGAGAACCCCTTTTCCCAGGTTCTTCCAAAAAAATATGTATTATAACTAAGAGAAATAACCTGGGAAAAGGGTTCGAGATACGATCAATCAATCTTTGGTGACTTTTGTGAATCTTGTTTCTAGATTCACAAGAGAGGGATTGGTTACATTTGGAACCCCTTTTCCTAGGTGCGCTCTAAAGAAATAAAAAAAGATGAGAAAATTTGAAAATAAACACAATCAATTAAACTGGTTGCCGCGGGGGTCAGTTTTTATTTCTACGACCCTGCATGCACATATTATTTATCGTTTAGTATCGATAGTCAAAATGTCGTCTTTCAGTCTGAAGGTAAACTTTTACATGTGTGGAGCTCTTGTGTTCAATATATACAAAATTGTGTTTATTGGTGCTAACGATACCCAAAATATGATTCATTTTTTTGGATGAAGCCCAAAATTTTCCATATATACATACTCTTTTTCTCAGCAGGGAACTTAAATTCAAGGAATTTAAATTTGTGAAAGACCCATATTTGAGACGTGATTCTCTATGGGATGAACAGTAATTTTGATGCTTTTTTCATGAATTAGTTGAAAATTACTTCAATATTATGTTTCAGTACTTTGATTTTGAAAAAAATTTCTTTTCAGGAAATAAAGGGGGGGACCAGCTATTCTGCGATCTAACCCATAAAGACTTTTGGATAAAACCAACTTTCTCCAAAGGATAAAATAATTTGCTTGAGTGTTTTTTTATTCTATTTCTCCACATTTGTAAATGATTTTTCTGGTTTTTTTAAACAGAGTAAGAAAAGCGTAGGTTTTCTACTTGCCCTTCATGTATGTATGTATTTACTTGAATTACTTGGGAACCACTATACCGAACTCAAATAAAGTTTTGTGGATAAATTTTCTTGAATCGAGCCATGTTCCAGATCAATTTTGTTGTGAAAAATGTTAAATACATTTTCTTCCTTGTTAAATGATAATAAAAAGGGCGAAACCTTAGAAGAAATCCATTCATTGAAATTGATTATTCATAAGATAACTCAAATATATAAAGAAAATATTTTAATGACAAAGTAATACATGCATTAATAAATTAAATATTTGAAAATATGAAGAGAATTGAAATACAACTATAATCTATAAAGTGCGTGTTCTCTCTAATAGAAAGCACTAATAAAGATCGTGAATTATGGTAACGTATTGAAGAATATAAATTGGAATCCTCTCTATTATTGCTATGCTACTTGAAATCTCAACAAGTGGAGAATTATGTCGAAAGCTATTCACTGAATAGAATAAAACAATAATATAATCGAGTTAAGCGTCATTCAGACATTTTGATGTGTGGGATGCAGAAATGAGTGATTCAACAGCACTTGTAGAGGAGGGTCTTCGAAACAGATTCATCATTAGTCAGACAAAACTCGAAAATCACGCACCTCTTGGGATTAATTATTCTAGATCGATAATACATAATATCAATAAATTGCAATTTACCATGCTGCCGACAGTAACAATCACGTTCCTGTTTCGAGCATGAGATTTGCGGTTTTACCAATGCACCAACTTCCCTCTCACAAACCCATTAAATGACCATTAAACGCGCAATGAAAACTCGCGTTCCATGCAATTACAGCATCCAAAGCATATTCATATTATAGATCCCTATAATAGTCATCTTGCTTTAAAAATTGAACATCGAATGTTATAATATTGATTTTGAAATATTCTACTCATTATAATCTGATAAAACGAATTTAAATTTTTCCAATACCTTTCAATCCTCTTGAATTGGAAATGGAATTAATTAGAGTCTTTCGCATTAATTTCACTGAATCCGAATTCATAACTCATGATCCAAATTTAGAGCAGAACCCACTCAGTTTTTGCTAAAGTAACTTCCTTCATATTTTCAAGCAAATTTCAGAAAAAACCAAGGTGCATATAGGTGAAAAAAAATTGAGTGATTTTGAATGAATTCGGCTAAATTCTATTCAAATAATGAAAGAAAATTAAAAAAAGTATAAACTAAGTTCAAATGAAAACTATACACTTTAAATAAAATATCTTGAAGTCACAATTAACTCGTATCAATTTTGTGCTTTTCACCTCTACAGAGTGCGTGTTTTCTTCAATTAAAAACGTTCAAGCTCGTAAATCCCAGAGTTGTGATAAAGTTAAAAATCCTAGTGAATTGACAAGAAATTATAAAAAATATAAAAAATTGATTCGAAAAGTTTAAATCATTTAATTGAAAATAAAATCACTCGCATTTAGATGAACTTCAGTTAAATGAATAAATGGTCCAATTGAATGCGATTGTAATACTAGTAAATAAGAATAGAATGTTTGTTAATTTCTTTCTAATATATTTAAATTCAATTTCAGTAAATTCTACATGAACTCTACAAATTCAACTCAATTTTTTCCTTTTTATACCACTGAATTCACAATTAACTTAAGAGAATCTCAGGAAATGCATCAGACTTAGAGTAAATGTGATGAAATCATGAAACCTAGTTGAATTTCAGTAAAATTTACGAGACTCAAGTAAATTGCACTCAATTAAAACTGAATTCTATAGTGAATGCAAGGTAGAGTAAATTTAGTTGGATACCAACTTGCATCATCTCGTATAATTGAATTCATCTAATATGCGGTATATACAGTCCAACTAATTTTATATTCAATTCCTATTTAGTTCATTTCTTATTTTGTCAAATTCAGATGAATTTTAGTTTACTTTCTCTGAATGTATTGAGTTGAGGTCTTTCAATTTTCTAAACATCAATGAAATAAATATATATTAAAATATATGTATAATAATTTTCGAAATAAAAGCAATACAATGAGTCTCATTCATGTTATCGAACAATTGAAATGAAACGCATGTACTGAGATAGTAAAAACATAGAGATTTTTATCTTTGACCTCGGACAATAGGATCTCCCTCGGAAGCTTTTTCCATAATCCTATCTTTTGTTTATTCTGAACTGATTCAACTAAAATTAATGTTCCCAAAAGAATGATTGTCGAGAATTGGAAAACATTAAAAATGTATAATAAGAAAAACAATACGTTAATTTTTCCAAATGGCTGACTTGAAAAGAAAAATGTAGTCGAGGAAACCCCAAATTCTCATGATACCCCAAAAAGATGAAACCTGAATCTCCCTTCCCATATCTTCCATACGATATATTGAGTGTATCAAATTTATTTAAAGAGCATGACCCGTCATTCATAAATTTGACTGAGAACGGAAAGTTTCAGTAGACCGATGGCAAATGACCTACGGATGATCAAACATAGGGAATTACTAGCTTCAAATCGCAGGACACGGATGATTGGATTATCGTTCGAAAAGGTTCGACAGCAGAAGGGTTGGGGAAGGGGGAGGGAGTTTGATCGTCAAAGTCGGCATGGACTTTGGTGTGGTATTGGTGCGCGTTCGCATTTCGTAAATGCGTGTTAATCCCCTCTGCCGAGTACATTTGCCGTGAACACGAGAGAAATTCGAGCGATGCGAACACGCGTTCAAATTTCGACTCTTTTTAAGCCCTATTTGCTCACGGCGGCTCGATTTCCGTCCAATTTCGACTTTTTCCGGAGGCTCTGTAGAACGAATGACGTTGCATCGTCAAAGGCCGTCCAAAACACTTTTAATTGTGACATTCGAACTATCACAGTAGCTCCTAAACCGGCCTATTGACATTCCACATTTTTTTTTGAACAGGAAAATCATCCTTGATCAACTTTTTAACAATTTTATTGTTCATTTAGTTCAAATTGGAGTTTCTTTCTGCGATAGAACAAGTGTGGAATAAACTGAGGCTAGGTTGCAGAATAGCTGGTACCCTCATTTATTTCCTAAAAAATTTTTTTCCAAAACCAAACTACTGGAAGATAAAATTGAAGTAATTTTCAAATAATTCATGAAAAAAAGCATCAAAATTATTGTTCATTCCATGAATATAATATCTCAAATATGGGTCTATTACAAATTCAAATTTCTTGTATTGAACTTACCATTAAAGTATTTTTACAAGTCCCGGTCAAGTGAAAAATTATAAGTAAGTGTTCTTTGAACTGTTATCCATACATTCTTACACATTATTCCGTTTTCATCGTTTACAAAAATTCATATATTACGGAAAAAAAATAAAGAGTTGCACATATCAGCTGTCATTCCAAGTAGAAAGGCGCCATTTTAGTTGTCGATAAGACTCGAGAGAAGAATCGATATATATGTATCGACATACATATATCTCGATATTCGATTTGAATTTTCGTATTTGAAAACTACTTCAGTTTTATGGTCCAGTAATTTGATTTTGGGGGGAAAAAAAATTTCTAGGAAATAAGGGGGGGTACCACCTATTCTGCAATCTAACCTAAAATGATTTTATGGAGTGACCCTTAACTTATCGACTTTGTAAAAATCCTATTGTCCATAAATGTAGCGTGGAAGATAACAGACGCTCATCTGATATAAAAGCCGGTTTGTCACTGTTATTAACATGCACCCTATGCCCAAATAACGAAGAGAAAAAATCACCCTGCCTCGTGCAGACGCATATTGTGTATTCTACTCCATCCCATAAGCCATGGGGAGTCACAATAATTATATGAAAGTCCACCCTTCCTTATTCTCTATTCCTAATCAGCATGGGAATTCGCACTGCATCAGAAGTCTAGTCCACATATAAGTTTCAAAATAAATATAGACTCAAAAAATCTCTCCTAGACTCTTGATATTGCCTTGGAAATTTGAAATAATAGTTATCAACAAACAACATTCGACATTTTGTATAAGTTCATATTTTACATCTTCAACTGTTTGTAGGAAACATAGAAAAAAGCTCAAAAATATGGTTAATGATTGTAAATCAAATGAATGGAGAATTGAGTGAGTGTATTCTGAGAAATAAAAATTTACATATGAGTCTCGCTTCTCTTCTTTTTCATTTTCCCCAACTTGGAGTCGAAAACTCATGAATCCGAGCTTTCACTTTGATAATGTACGACTATAGCATGAATATTGGACGTCAATTTCACACGAAACCCGGGTACTCGTCGGTCAAAATCGTTCGGAAATGCCTTTCTGAGGGATTTATCGTTCGTTGAAACTATCGGTCTAACGATGCTACCACGAAGTGCGTAGTTATTTTACGCTAAACGCACCAGTTCAATGTGGAAATCAATCGTGACACGAATATCCCAAATAGTCCGCTTTTCAGTCGAGCTTCTGATGACAAATTTTAACGAGGTCGTTAACAAAAACCAGTCCACCTCACACTTTTTACTTAATTTATTGGCGACACAGGTCTGCGCAAAATACCAGTTATTTCAATGACTCAAGTTTATATTTGCAAGAAAAGGGTTCAAAAGCTTTGTCATTTATTGCATAACACTTTGAGCCAGCCGTATAATCTCCTTAATATTCTAATGAAATTAAACCTGAAAGAATAAAAGCCTGGCCCAAAAATGTTCTCAGTCTAACCTTCCGGAAGATTTTTACAGTGAATAGGCTCGTCAGAATAACTTTACTTTGTACCAAACTAGACATGAGAAAATGAACGATATCGACGAGAAAATAACGATCACAAGCAGTTACGAAACGAAAAAAACGAGTGCAAAATAAGAAAACAAAAATTCCTTTCTCGTTGAAAAATGAGAACGAGAAAAGGATAAAAACTGCTAGATTTTATTTGCTTCTGCTTGAATATTTATTTCCGCTTGCTCGGGAGGAAAATTCTTCAACAGCGGTGCACACTGGCCTTGGAAAAGCGTGGGGTGATTCAGGTTTCTTCATCACCCTGTATATGCTTACGTGGCATGGAATTCACCCTACTTTGAGCTCACCCCACCGTATAGCGATAGTGTGACAGGCGGCTACGCTCAGAGCCCATTCACTGCATTGATTTTCCTTTTGGGGTCCGAGCCCACCCTGTCCAGAAGAGTGTCATTGCTCCCAAAAAATTACGTCCCATTTGTTTAGCTTTGAAGAATTCTTATGATTGTCATTCCAAAAGACAGGTTCCATTCAGAGAAAACCCCTTCCAAATCGAATTTCAAGATATTAAAAAAATATTGGCTTGCCTCGAACGAACGGCAGGTGGTCTATTTAATAGGACTCCTTCACAGAAATGGACGAACGTCAACCAATTATTCTATCTGTCTATTGAAACCTGGAGCCTTCACATTGAAAAATTGCTAACGTAATTTAATATAACACGTACATAATATTGCCTAATCATATCTTATAGACCAAGAGAATCACCTTCCAATTTGAAAAGTTTTTAAATAACTAGTTTTGCAAACTTTCGTGCTATGTTCGTAGGTATGCGGAATTTGGTCCCGCTAATCTCGAGCACAAAATTTGCATACCCAATTTGAAGCACTAAATTTGTACGTTTGATACAGTGCAATACATTCATACCTGTATAATGAATTAGTAGGATTTCGAACTTTGATGATATTAAAACTTAGAAACTTTGAAAGATATTTTTAGAATAACGTTGTTCTAAAATTGGAGGATGAAATTAATCTGTGATAGGAGTAGAAGCCATAAATGAATCATTGGGATGCATTCGTTGACAATAACATCGGGACTGTATGACAATAACGCGTCACGTGTCATTCCAGTTCGATGAAAACTCGAACCGCGATTTTACGAACGAATTTTATTCATGATTTTTTTCCATCCGTATCGTTATGGTCCAGCTCGCGTGCAGCCTATATATGAAGAGGCTGGATCACAAAAATGGACATGTGAACGTTATGATTGTATGGACCACGGCTCCAGCGAACAATTTTGCAGAGCACTTTAGCGTTACGCCCGTCCATTATGTAATAAACATCGCTACCCCCTTGCAAGCCCCGTTCTATAGTTTTATAGTGTATTACGGTGCTAGCTTTGTTGGTTACAACGGAGCCATGTTTCCCAGGCATTGCTCCCAACACACATCTAGCTTGCTATGTAAAATGTCTCGTTACGATTACGACGCGGTCATTGCAGCGACTGCTAGGAGTGCTGAAATGACGCAATGTAGTGAATGAAGGATACATCCGGAGCCGCAATGGATTATTAAATTTCTGGTGCCCCACCCTGATATACAACCTACAGATTCGTAATGGTCGGCCTATAAAGTAGGGAGAGCGTCCTCGCCATTCTGCCTGACGTTGGATGTGCACTAAACATCACTCGTTACAGAAAATCACAATTAGAACTGCAGAAGGGCTGTTCCTGCATAGAGAATCGAGATTACACGGATATACTATTATCTTGCTAACTCATTGAGATATTATTCAGAAAGATTCTATATTCGAGAGTTTCCGTGTTTTGAATCTAGAATTTTGCAATGAAAATTATGGAACATACGCACAGAACTAAGTATCTACTGGTATAAAGCAAGCCTCGATCATTAGATACTAACGGTTCATACTGCTTGAGTGAACGGCAAATATAGATAGAACAAACTAGTTTTTATATAATGACCTCTCTAATGTAAAATTCAATTTAACATCGTTGAGGACTGACTATGACATAGGTTTCATCGCTTGAGTCTAATTACAGTAGCGCAAACATGAATAGAGTTTGCGGAATGTGTTTGATTTGCGGTTTTAACACAACATTTTAATTAGAGGAGAGGTCAAACGCAGCACCATGTTTCCATGCGAAATGAGAGTTACGGTGTCAAAGTAGACCTGTTATCACATGCAATTCACATGCAAAAAACAGTAAACAGCAGATGCAATGAAGGTGTAATCAACTGATTGATTCAAATACTATTATCAGTCGATCAACGACTATTTTTCTTGACGAAAAATATGCATCATGTCAAGATCAAAAGAACATCCATTATTTGCAGACCTAATATCATGCACAACATCTGCAGACGAAATTGGACGCACATCATTTTTAGAGCAGATTTTCGAAACAGTGAAAAATTGAATGTCGTTTATAACACAACTTTCATACAGAAGGAGATTCGTCAAAGGAGAAAAATCGATTTGTTTTCCATCCATCAAAAATTTAGAAGTCTCTAACTGTGAACATGAATGCGTTTCTAGATTGTGAGCTTTGGGAGCGTCGGAGTAGCCAGTTAAGCTGCAGGAAGCAAGGGACGCGTTGAAAGGGGTGGGTAATGCACAAATGTAAAGGTTTATAGCCAATATGGTGTATTTATGGTCGGAGGGAAAAGCTGATCATCGGGTAGGGCGAGTAAGCAAGAGTGATAAAGATATCCTCCACGGACCTGCTGGCGACTGAACCTCTGCGGCATTCTTGATATTGACGGCGAAGGGGGCAAGGTGCGCTATACGACCAGTAGATGGTCCTCTTGGTACCCCTTTCGAGATCTTTTCTCTGAGATGCTCGACCGCGACGCTCGACGGTAATCGCATTAATATAAGAACGGTAAATCTCGCGGGTACAATGGCAGCTTATACTCTCCCGCAAAGGCTTGTTCGAACAATGCCTTCTTCAGTATTTTCAACGTTTCGGCCACGATCCACAATGCACATTGTAAGAAGAGATATACCCAATGATATCATTTTTTGGAGTCGTAACTTTATCCAACTTGTTTCGAATATTAGCCAATCTCTTTTCATGAAAGGTTTGCCCAAAGAAAGAGATAACAAATACTTTTTATGTTGTTGTACAGAGCATAAGGGTGGAGTCGTACATCCGAATGGGTTCTACTTTACTCTAGTAACTGCATCAAATTTGTACCAATATGGGGCACTGAACTTGCATTTCCATCTTGGTAAACTGCTCACTACAAGTGCATACTCAATTTTGTGTACAGAATTCGTACACTAACTTTTGAGACTACAAATTTTTGCGCCGAATCTGTTGCATCAAACTCGTATATCTTATTCGGCGCATTTACTTTACTGCATATCTGAAAAATTTGTGTTGTAACTTTATCGTTGAAGACTCGTTAAGAAAGGAAACTTAGGACGTAATCCTAAACAAATCTGGTTGTTGGAATGACAGCCGGCGAATTCGAATTGTGAGGCACAGTATAGCACATCGAGCTGTAAATCAAAATACCTCGTCTCGTGGTTGAGTGTCGCACGACCCAAGTATTTATTAAACGTTTAGCTCCCAAATCCTTGGCACAGCTGGGTTCAGAATGTTTGTACATATTGCAAAATATTGCGAAACAGAGAGAGGGACCCAGGTCCTCAGGGAGAGGATTAGGTCGGACATATTGAGAGCTCCTGCCCAAAGCACCCTCTGTTAGATTCTCCGGTTCACTGTGTGTGCCCTTGTAGGTGCGTTCGATGTGCGCAAAGGTAATTTCACTAGCGTGAAGGCGTATTGGTACACAGAAGCGCTTCGATACCTACTTAATTAGATTGTGTCGCTACGCTCTACCTGGATGATGAGCCACTTTTCCTCCAATTGCATTATCAAGGAAATAAAAGCAGCTTTTTCATGCTAAATATCGAATTCTGGTCGCATTCAACAAAACATGTAAAATATTGCACAAAGGAAAACGAAAGGCTTGTAAAATCTGTGCACTTAAATGTCACATGCAAGTAAAATTTTGTGAAAGAGTTTCTATAATCAGATTTCTAGATAGAGAATGCAATATCGAGTGCTTTTGCGAAGTTCCTTTTGATTTGAATTCAGTTGAATGATTGAAGGAGGCATTAACCCAGAAAATTAGGAATCTGAAGGATTGAATTATTTGAGAATTTGGTAAGAGGGTCGACTACTGGCACCGCTTTATTACAGCTTAATGCGCAGAATTGTTTCCACAAGTCCTCACCCGCATTTATATGCCCCTACTAGGAGGAGTGTGTTCGCAACTCCCACGATACTAGTTCATCTCTCACCTCCTCTATTCTTCATCTCTGCCCCTTAGAACTTCTAGATACAACCATTGAATAATATTTCGTTCCATTATTCATAAACATTTTATAATCTTCTTAGCTCCGTGAATTATTACGGTTCATGTAGTTGAAGAAATACTGTTGCATTCCTATTTTCTGTCGAGACAAGGGATGGAGAGGCAGTAGTATTAGGGGCATCGTCACTACGGCAAAAATAGGAGAGATGAGTTGGTTCAAGTGACGCTGAAATGTTTGAAATCCCGACGGAGCGAGAGAAAAATAATTGGAGGAAGTTTGTCGTTACGGGGAAAAATGTGAAGCGGCGCTTCGTCGACAGTCGACCTCCTTCCTCCCAAGGCGAATCGCGAGTTTCTCGTTACGGAGATACTTCGATGGAGCTCCGCCTTTGAATTTCTGTCGAATGCAACCTTCTGGGAAAATTGTGGGATATGCGAACATGGCTCGCTGGCCGGATGTCGATGCAATAATTAGTTGACCTCGTTGCTTGGTTACTGCAAGCTCGTCGCGACCTTCACAGTTTGTCACAACGAGCGGAATACTTGTCAAGCGTGAAGAATTTACTAGACTACTCAATGTACAACAAAATAACACTTCCATTCTTCTGCGTTCATTTTCAGAGGGTTATGTGCTATCTTATACGTAAGTCTTGCCTTGCTACCATAAGAAATTATGAAAAACTTAAACTTACAAGGAGATATCGCGAGATGCTGGATGCTGATTTGATTGAGGCTCCATGGGGCACATACAATGGTCTTAGTTTCCAAGGTATCGAGATTTGAAAATTTGATATGGAGCGCTCTACTCAAGCCTGTTCCCATGCTGAGCAGTGGCATGTCGCGTGACAGGGCTTGAACCGAGCGCTCAAGGTCAAATATTCAAACCTCGATATCCCTGAGACCAAGGCTTCTCAAAATGAAAGAAAAATACGCATATATTGGATTATGGAGTACT
This sequence comes from Neuroterus valhalla, assembly GCA_011762715.2. Classification (NCBI taxonomy): domain Eukaryota; kingdom Metazoa; phylum Arthropoda; class Insecta; order Hymenoptera; family Cynipidae; genus Neuroterus; species Neuroterus valhalla. The sequence goes on from WSXT02038963.1 coordinate 26,639, forward strand.
TTTAACCTGTAAAGCCTCCAGCATTGCGCATCTCACGATATCTCTTTGTCAGTCAAGAGAGTCGCCAATTATAAAGAGTCGCCAATTATGAAGAGTCTTCTAGCAGAAAATGCCAAACATTCTCAATGGTCCTGATCAAACAAGAGTGACGAATTATTAATTAATTATTGATAATAGAAAGTGCTTTTTTATCTAGATATGAACCCAGATTTAGATTTAATTTGAAGAGTTTGCTCTACCCTAAATTGAACACGTAGCATGAGGAATTAAGGAACGCACGTGTTTCCAGAGGAGTCGCAACAAGGGTATCGAACAATATAACTTCTCCTGATCTCTCCATTACAGGGCGGTATGAAACTCGCTGTGATGAAACGTGTTTCGAAACTTCTGAGACGAGGGATGCATCCCTGGAGGTGTATAGAATAAACGATAAGGTTTGTTCTTCATAAGAGCAGATCTACATCATCTACGTTTTCTGATAATAAAGATATCCATCTTAATAAGTATGAAAGGATGGTGAAACACTTGTTTGCATCTGGAGATCCTGTTAAGAGGCGTATTATTAAGAATTAAAATCCTATTAATTACTGAAGTGAGTTTTATTTCGGAATGGAATTTTATTATGTTCGCCCCACCTTTCCTGTTCGTCTTCCATTCTCCGTTCTTATCACGTCTGTTCTCTTCTCGTTATCACGATACTTTATTCTAAGTCACCTAATGTTACTTGATCGTCATTAAAAGTAAAATTCTTTCATCAAAGATTCCCTCTTGTATGAAGTAGTTGTTACTTTTCATAAATTCGGACACGAACTAGGAGGACATTCAGAAAATTTGCAAAAAATTTAATATTTTTATATAATATGCTAGTGCAAAAAGTTGAATATTTCCTCGTTAAGATCTCCAGAGACAGTATGTTTGAGTGCTTTCTACATTGCTTGCGCAGTTGGTGCTGGAATAAAAATATTTATGTAAATTTCTCTCGTCCGGCGGAAATTATTGCTCCTCTTAGCATGCAACTGCCTAGCACTCATTCCGTACAACACAACCCAACCTAACTGCTTCTCTGCTGTTTACAGTGCGAACAAATATTCAAAAGCAAGGGCGATTATATTTCCCAGCTAGAGACCGACCCAACGAGGCAATTGCTTTCTTTGAGCGATCGCAAGGTTTTACATTCTTCTTTCTTGTAATATTTTTAATTTCACTGGCTTCACCACCTAGCCTGCTCTCAAAGGTATTTTTTCATCATTCAGACACAGTTTTCCAATTGCACTGTAAAAGGATTTTAGTATCTCGCTCAATTTGCTTTGAGATAGAAGAATAAGTTTCCAAGACGGTTGTTACAAAGAGATTAATCATGACAGTTGACGTTTTACTTGAGTTTTATCATCAGCAGGGGCGTAGCGATGGGGGGGGGGGGGAGTCGCACCCCCCCTGAACTTTTGCAGTCGGCAAATTAAGGATATTTTATCACACAATCAGAGAAATTTACCAGAACA
>WSXT02038964.1:0-13414 GCA_011762715.2 Neuroterus valhalla
TTGTATGTGAGCACATTTTCATCCTTTTGGAGAAAGTTCATAAAAAAAGATTTGATTTCAATACTACTTTGGAAAAAATACCATTTTTCACTTATATTAATCGTTTTCCTTACACTTGACGTTAAACCTTTTCAGATAAATTTTTCCTGAAAGGATAAAAAAAAACAGTTTTTGTTCCTCCACGATTAGTATAAATATATTGAAATTAGTATACACGTAACTGAATTGAGTATAAGCGCTTGCTAAATTTTACATACCTACGGGGACGGCGACTGACACTTGTGGCCGCTAGGGTCGCTAGGGAGCGTGGAGACATAACAGACGGCGGCGTCGTCTGCTATACACATAAATTGCATAGTGTTGACGTTTATTTTACATTGGTATTCGGGTGTAAAAATGAAGGCGAACATCGCTTTTCGAATTATGAAAATCTAAGGAAAAAATGGATAATAGCCATTAAACGGGAAAGTTTCTGTCAAAGTTCAGCGTCGCGGTTGTGCTCGACACACTTTACCATGGAGGATTATTACAGCAAAGGTTTTCATTCAGGTACATTTTTTTGATTAGATAAAATAAATATTAAGAGAATCAGGGACGGATCTAGAAAATATTTGGGGGGGGGGCGATCAAAATATTTCAAATTGTACCCTTAGTCCCTTACGAAATTCCATATTGCATTTCTGCGCACAAGTATCAGTTCAAAATTTCGGGGGGGGGGCGTGCCCCCCTCTGGATCCGTCCTTGAAGAGAATAGACAATTTTGTTTATTATTTCTACTCAAGATTTGTTTGGTGCCTTCTTTGCCACAAGTATAAAATCATAACAAAAGTCCCTAACCTCTAAACTATGATCTGTCAAATCGTTTTTCTCCCTTGACTATCAGTTTAACCATTTTTGTCACGCAATTGGTGCTTTTTGTAGTCCATTTACCATGTCATATTAAAAATAAACATTTTAATTTCATATTGATTTTGATTAGCATAAGCGATCAACCTATAGGAAAAGATAGATCCATCACACTCGTCACCGGCATAATTACCTAACCTCAAAACACTATGTTACCTACCACAGTTCCTTGTAACAAAAACCTAATTATTAACTGCAGCTCTAAACTGAAACATTGGCATTTCATTTCGTTCTCATATTTTACTGAACACTGTAATCCATTTTTCTATTTTTTTTTTTTTATCACTAGGTTATTTCATACACTTCCACAATCTGATCACATCGCTTATTTCGTAACTAAAACAATTGCCCGCCGTTGTCCTGACGCCTGCGCAAAAGTCATATCTCCAAACTCAGTACTGCCCTCTACGCTTAGCTTGTCATATCGCCATCCCCATATACTAAATTCAGTATATGCGTATTCTAAATTCACTGTATGCTGATATACTAAAATTAATTTCACGTTCTGCATTCTTGATTCCATTACATGTATACTAAATTTGGTGTAGATTTTTCCAACAGTGTAGGAATGCATGCCTCCAGTGGAAGTAAGAAGTTATGAAGAGAGATACAAAGTTATACAAAAGACGTTGAGAGGAAGAACTGTGAAAATCAAAGAAGATCTGACATGGTGAGAGAGGAGAGAAGAGTGGCTAATCCAGTGGAAATCATATGCTGAGAGGGATGAAGGTGTCAGGATAAAGATTGTGAGAGACAGAATGTGGGTCAACTCTCTTCTATATATCCAATTCGTTTCAGGTATAATCTTGAATAAGTTTTTAATTGGGAGAAGGTGCACGCAGTGACAGAGGATTAACTGAACAAAGAGAGAGGTATGGATGGCATGGTATCAGGAGTAAGAAAGGAAATGTTGTTAGAGAAAGGAAAGGGACAGGATACAGAAGTGGCAGGTAGAACAATCCTGACAAGGATAAGAGTAGGAAATGTGTTTGATGATTTTGTGATTGCACACGAGGAGAGGAAAAGAAAAACGGTGGAGAAGGATAAGGAAATGGACGAAGGAAAATAGGAAGGGTGAAGTGGACAAAAGTAGGTCTTGGTGAGACTCTAGACGTAGGAAAAAGTATCTAGAGGATAGGATGTTTCTGGACTTATCGGGAGGGGCAGAATGCTCAATCCGTAACAGCAATACCAAAGAAAATGGAAAAGAGGAGATAACTTTCAAAGGAAAAAGGGACACTGTAACAGATTACATTCTGTCAGAAAAAAGAATCAGGAAGTTGATGGTAAGTAGGGGGAAGAAGGGAGGAGCAGGCCTAGAAAATTAGGAATATAAAATGTAGTACGGTGTATGAAAGAGAAATACCTAAAAACGCTACTATAAAAAGTAGAAAAGTAGATTATAAGGTATGGGATAATATGAAACCAGAAGCAGATAAAGAATGAGAAGAGAAGTTAAAAAATGAAGGAATAAGAAAATGGATTAATTGAAACTCAACAGGAGCAAAAGAGATTGAGATAGAATATTAATGGGGAAGGCGGAAGGTGGAGGAAAGGTGCATGGAAGAGATGAAGATAGCAGTATGGTCATGATATCAGGGAAATTAAACGATGATCACTCTCTGTTCGTAGCGATATTGAGATGTTCAGGAACATAGCGCGGCAAGGAGAAGAAAAAATAAGGAGTGGTGGAAAGAGTATAAAAAATGGGCAGTTGGGAAGAAGATGGATAAATAGAATTCAAAGACAACTCAAAAAACGAGGAGGTAGGGAACATGGAACAGGAACGAGTAAATACGCTGCTAGAAAACTTGAAAAAGTGATGAGTAAGGTAAAGAAGAAGGTGAGATCGAATAGAGATGGGAGGAGGGTAGGAGAGGTTATTTGGACGTTAAATACAATAAAGAACTACAGAATGGAGCAGAGTGTAAGAGAATAGAGTAGCAAGAACTCAACAAGAGGAAAAGAGATAACGAGAAAGCGTTGACAAAAAAAAAGACTGCTGGTAATGCGGTACAGACAGCGGAAACAAAGTTGAGAAAGGTGAGCCAGGATACAAGGTAGGCGATGATGCTGATCGGTTGGAGGAAGGGTTAAATGCATGTATCAGTGGAAAAAGAGATCTTCTCAAAAAAATGTAAAACACAGGAAAGAAGGAATCACGTCAGAGGTTAAAGAGACACCATTATAGATTGAATTCTCGTAGAACACACAATATGGAAGCTAAAAGTAGAGATGTAAGTAGGCAGCAAGAATTTCCCAATTTTGATGATATTGAAATGTAGGGGACTAGAGTGTGGTAGGGGGAAAAAGAAAGGAGTGACGTAAAGAAAATTGAGGTAGGAGAGTTGGGAGGAAAATGTGTTGAGACAATGGAGAGAATGGATATCAGGTGGTAGGGACTATGGGAGAGAAAGGAGAAGGCACGCTGCTAGAAAAACTTCGAAGAGTGATATATCAGGTAAGAGAGGTGGCAAGCCGGAAAGGAGGTAAAAAGAATACCAGGAGGGCCTAGTAGGGCGAAGACTGCAGGCGCAATAATGACAGGATAAATAAGAGTGTAAAAACAGGTGAGCAAGGGGAATTCGGAAATGGAAATTGAATCGTGGAAGAAGAAATTACGAGCAAATGTTGAGTCAAAAAGACAAAGGGAGGAGGAAAAAGAATTGAAGAGGTCAAGAGAGCGTCCAAGCAAGGGGGAAGATAGGAAATAAAAAACGATGAAAGAGAGGAAGAAAGGGCATACATGATAAAATCAGGATGGAACAGTAGACGGAGTATTTCAGGAGACTCTTCGGGGCTTGTAGAATAAGGTCATGGAAAGAGGAAAAAAGGTCATAATCAAGCAAGGACAGTTGAAATAAGATTAGTTGAGTAGGAGTAAATAACATTATTGCGAGGCTGTAGAGGAACAAGGCGACAGGTGAAAAGAAGAAAATGGAAGAAAATGGGATGTGTACGTAAAGTAATGAGAAGGTGAATAAAAAAAAAAAATTAGTTTCAAGATCGACTAGTAGATGAGAGCGCGAATAATTAAAGTGTTAGTGTGATCAGTCTCATGTTATGGAATGTAAATTCGGGGATAAGAAGTGCCTAAGGAAGTGTAAAGTTCTCATGAGACATTTCTAAGATAGGTCACGGTGATGAGTTTCAGATCCTCAGGCTATATGCTGAGGACAGAAATTGTACGCAAGAAAATAAAGGTCAAACTGAAAAGATCGAGAATATCAAAAAGGAACTGAGAAGGCGAGAGGGGAGAAAGGTTGCGCAAGTGTGTACCTAGGAGGAGGTGAATATAGAGGAGAGGGGTTACGTGAGACGTTCGGAATGAGAGTGAAAGAAATACGCAATACGGTTCTGATAGGGGGTGTGAGCAAGAGGTGGAGAATGGTAGGAAGTAATGGAAGGAATGACGTCGAGGCAAAGGGAGAAAAGATGAGAAGGAATATCAGAGATAAGATACAACAACTGGTACAGGATATTTAAGAGTGAGGAGGAGCCGGAATACGTAAAAGAGATGAAAAAGAAGCAAATGCAATAAACTGGTAGGGTTCAGAATTAAGTGAATGTTCAATGGTTATGTTCAGGTTGAAGAATGGATGTAGAATTTGAAAGAATTGGGAGAGGGGGAGGGGGGGAGCCCAAATAATTACTCCTTAATAAGAGGAATAAAAGAGGAGTGTTGCGGAATACAAATCAAATTTTTATATTGGTAGAAGTGAAGAGAAATTGAAGGTTTCGAGGTAGTGTATAAGGATTGTCGATGATAACAAAATTCGGTTCTGTTTAGACACCACATCCCGAATAAACCTGAATCCATTATAAATAAATAAAGAAGGTAAAAATCCTTTTTGAGACAGGAAAGAAACAGGAAATATACACTGTTAAAATAATGCGGAGTAAATGGCTAGCGGAGTTGAGAGTACAATTTGTCAGAGTAAAAATAGACTCAGTATCACTTGCATTCAACTCCGCATATTTTACTCCAGAGTAAAATAGGATTAGTAAAAGGTTTTGAAGTGCATTCAGAGTGGATATAAATAACTTCAGAAAAATTCTTCGATCCAAGAGTAAATGCCATATTCTTCAAGAAAACATTCAAAATTTAGCGAAAATGATTGATATGTCATTGTGGGAAAATGTGCAATGCACAGGGAAATGTCCTTGATTGTTAAAAAAACACTGGTTACATTTTTAATCAATAATTAATATTGAAAATGTGCCATTAATCAGGTTGAACTTCACAACAGATTTCATGGTTAAGTTAAGATGTCATGGGATGATTTTAACCGGGAAAATTGATAATTTTCCAATTTTAATATGAGAAATTAGACTGTAATGTATGAGACTTAAGTTCTTAATATCATTTGTATGATAATTACCAGCATTTTCCCCCCTTTTGTATGAATCTTTCCAAAGATTTACCTTTTATCTTCATTTGGCTCTATAGTTTATATTCGGAGCTGCGTTCGCAGAAAACTTGCAAACACTCTCTTCGGAGTTGTTCGCCATATCATGATGTGGAGTTCTTTTCCAAGAGTTACATTTTAACTCGACTCACCCTACTCCGCTTGCCGTTTACTCAGAATGGTGGGACTTTTATAGGGTATGCTTCGGAGTTGATTTTAACTCCACTTTTTTAACAGTGTAAACAATTTTTTTATTTGTTCGTTACAAGTATATGTACAAGTAGCATTATCTTATCATAATCTCTCAACCTTCCGAAGTACACATTGGATGACGGAAGCTAAATCCTGAACAGCACAATCTATTTCTCACAACATTTAATTTGATAATTTTTCAAATTATACTTAAATCTAAAATAATTCATTCCACCTAGAAAATAAAATCAATCACTTATATTTAATCAACTTTGATTCTGAGAAACAATGACTAGGCACGAAATGACTCCTTCCTTGCAAAATTAATTTCGCAAAGTAAAAAAAAAACAGAATTTATCAATTTTGATTACTTCTGAGAATTCTGAGGAAAATTTACAAGAACAAAAATCCCGAAAACGCATAAATCATTTCAACTCCCAAAAACTGCAATTCAAGCTGAGGATATGTATTAAAAAAATTTAATCCACAGTAAGTAGTGCGAGAAATCAGTCGGTTCTTTGGTCCTAATTCAAAATTCTAGTACGTATAAGCATATGGGATTGCATTTTCATATCCGATTTCAGGCTGCTTGGAAAATTTCCCTATTATTTCTAGCAGTCGATCGTTTAGGAGAAATCTCACATTTTTCGCCCAGAGGAAATCCAGGTGACTAAAATTACTGTGAGGAACGCTCTCAAAAGTCACAACATTTGGGAGACGTCTTTTCAATTCTTCTACATCCTGGAATAATTTTTTTTATTATTAATAAATTTCTTCATTTACTTTTAGGAGAGTGAACGAAGTATTTTTTATAACACATGCAAGATTTCAGGCCTTTTCGACTCCTATTAAGCAGGGGTAAAGCTCCACTTTTTGCTCCCAAGGGCGTAAAAAGTACTTTTTACTCCCTCGGGCGTAAAAAGTACTCTTTACTTCCTAGGGAGTAAAACGTGACATCAGAGATGAATAATGAAAATTATACATCTATAAGCTCGCAGTTTACGCTCGTCCTTAAAACTGTGGGGAAATTCTGGCTGCAGATAATAGAATTTTGCGGTAATATATAAAAAATTACTACATACAACTAGTAAAATTACCATCAATAATCAAAAATTTCCGGGAATTTTCAAATTGAATTCTGGGTTATTCATTTCAAGTTACCATAAATTACCTGTTAGATTACTATGAATTACCAAAAATATTAATAAATTTTCGGGAATTTTTCAAATTAAATTTTGGGTAATATATAATTAGTTGACATATTTTCCTGTAAAGTTGCCATAAATAATTGAAAATTTTCATCATTTTCCGGAAATGAATAGGCAATTTTTTAATTGAATTTCGGGTAATTAATGCGAAGTTACCATAAACTGCCTGTAAGAATACTATAAATTTTCATGAATTTCTTGAAATCCTTTGTATTACATTTTGGGCAATTTATGATAAGATTTCATATTTCCCTGTAAAATTACCATATATAATCGAAATTTTCAATAAATTGTCGGGAATTTGAAAAAAAATCAATTGAATGTTGGATAATTTATATGAAAATTGCATAAATTGCCTGTACAAATACTATGAATTACCTAAAATTTTCATAAATTTCCGTGAATCTTTTGTATCAAATTTTTGGTAATTTATGGTAAGTTGTCATATTTTCCTGTAATATTACCATGAATAACCGAAATTTTCCATAAATTTTTGGGAACTAACAAAGAAAATCCAATTAAATGTTGGGTAATTTATCTGAAGTTACCATTGTTTTCCTTTGAGAATACAATGAATAAACGAAAACTTTCCGGAAATTTTCTAATTGAATTGTGGGTTTATTATCTTAAGTTACCATAAATTACCTGTGAGATTACTATGAATTACAAAAAACATTCATAAATTTCCGTAAATTTTTCAAACTGAATTTTGGGTAATTTATGAGAAACTTTGAAAACTTTGAAAACCAATATTTGAATAATTAATTATTTAATTAATTAATTAATTATTAAAAGATTTTCATTAAAGAATAGAATGGTCCAGTTTTGAATTATAAAAATCAACTATTAACTACAAAAACGAAAAAAAAAATTGAACATCATAGTAAAATGTATAATTGAAGAGATAAAAAACAACCTAAATGATATATCTCAACAATATAAGAAGGAATATTCAACAAAAGAGTTCAACTTTTAACCAAAAATGGAATGGTTGAATATTAGGTGGGAAAAATGGAATATTCAAACAGAAAAAAATAATTGCCATAATCATCGATGAATCTTGAACAAAAAATAAATTTGTATCAAAGGATTTGAACATTCAACAAAAAACGATTGAAATTTTTCATTAAAAATTGTGGAATCCAAACAGCAACAAGATGATTCATTTTTTATCAAAAAATACTCATTCGATGATTTTTTGGGCTAATCTTCTCAGCGTTCAGAAATTCTGGAATTCTTATTATCAATATTATGCTTGAAAACGTCATGTCGAACAGAAATCTGTATTGATTACAAAAAAAAACAATAATTTTGTATTGCCTATAGAAGTTAATATATAAAATAAATTTTTACTCTTAATTCTTTCTTAATCTCTTTATATAAGAATCATAGGATTCTGCAGATTATTATTATTATTATTCATTATTTCATCAAATAATGTCATTGTTAACGATTTCAGCATAAATGCAGCGCAGTACTTCCCTCAGATTGAAAAAATTATCAGTAAAAGTAAATATTATTATTCTCCTCATTATTTATTTTGAAAAAAATCTAAAAGCGTTTTGGCTTTCGGAGAAAAATCTTTTTGCACCTCCCTATTACCTATAAGTCGTAAAATCAAACATTTCACATGGAATAATTTTTTTGTCGAAAAATCTATAATACTTACTTCTCTTCTCGATAGGAGATCCCCTTCTCCATAAATTAAAGCAACTGGTGTTCGAATATTTCTCAAATTGTACATGGGAGCTTTTTCTTTTCCGTAACGCAGAAAATTCGTTTCTCCTCCAAAATCGTATGCTTGAAAGTTTCCTAAGACAACATCAAATTTATTCAAGTATTAGAAACAAACTAATTTATTCGAAACGAAAATGCGTTTAATAATTTCCGCTACCTGAATGCATATTTTGGTAATAATGGATCATTATTTGTGCAGAAGTTCCTGCCGGAAAGTAGGTAAAAATATATGGCAAATATTTCTGAAATAATACATATTTTATTAATTTATTATTATAAATAATTGGAATTATTTTATTACATATAGTCGAGAACTTTCAAGAACTACGTCATTTTACAAATACGACAGAAAAATCGATTTCCTATCAAGAGAGAATATATTTTTGCAAAAAAAAAAGTATTTTTCGACCAAGCAGTAAACTATTGACGAAATTATACGGATTTCTAGCATAATGATTGGATTTTTAACAAAATAGTTTAATTTTGGGCAAATGTTCGTATTTCCAACTTAAAAATATGAATTTTTTACCAGATAGTTGAATTGCCGAACAAGAAAGAATTAACTCCAACCAGAAACAGTTGCATTTTATAGCATATAATCGAATTTTTCATCTACAAAGATAAAAAATTTTTGTAGATTTTTTCCATAAAACATTTGAATTTTCAACCACAACTTCTTACCAAAAAATCATGGGTTTTCGATCAAGGGACACGAATTTCTATCCAAAAAGATAACACTTTCAACATAACAGTTAAATTTGGAAAAAAAGCCTTTTCAACAAAAACGTTGAATTTTAAACAAGAAAAGCTTGTTAAAAAATCGTCTTTCTGGGTAAGGAAACGAATTTCAAACAAAATAAAATACAATATTTACACGAGTCACTTGATCCAAATTATCGATTTTTTAAAAACACGTGACGTCCGTACCGAATGAGATATTGATTCGAAATTATGAGAAAAGCCTTTTTAAAAAAACTACGTTTATACACAACATTTGGCTCAGGATTTTAAAGAAAATTTATCAGCAAAATTTATTTACAATATTTTAAATCAAATAATGTGGTATTCAAACGGAGCTTATTGTCGGTGAAGTAGGCATCGGGTAGAATTTCCAAGCCAAAGAGGCAAATTGTCCAAAGAACGTTTAAATCTCATGTTAGAAAAATCAATCTCTAACAAAACTATTCATTTGCCGAAAATAGTTGAATTTCAAAATAAAGATGATCAATTTTCAAAAAAAAAGAGAAAGACGAATTCGCATTTTAGAAAAGAGATTTTCATCAAACAAAAAACCAAAATTCTCTAGAAACAAAAAAAGAATTCTAGAACAAATGGTTGCATTCACATACAAATAGTCAAAATTCTGAACAAAAAAGAAGACTGTTTGATTGAATAGTGGAATTTAAAATTTATCAAACATGAATTTTCAAACACATCGTCGAATTTTGAAGAAAATAATTACATTTTCAACAAAACAGTTGAATTTCTGAAAATTGAATCCAAAAAAAAAGAATTTTCATTCAAAAAAAGATGGATTGTCAATCCAAAAAAGAATAATTGTCAATACAAACTCACAATTTTTCCAACGCAATGCAATTTTCAGAAAATAAATATGCCTCTTCAACAAAATGATTGAATCCCCGAAAATATAATGGAATTTACAAGAAAATAGTTAAACGTTCAACCTGCGAAGGTGAATGCTGAAAAAAATGTTTTAAAATTTTGAAATTTGAACCAGGTAGTTCAATTTACAACAAAAAAGATTCATCTTCAACCGAAAGAGACAGTTTTTCCACAATATAGTTCAACTGTAAACAAAATAGTTGAACTTCTACCTGAAATGATAAATATTCAACAAAGAAAATAAATTCTTAACAAAGGAGTTCAACCAAATTAAATTGAATTTTACGAATGATAAATTTTATCTGTAAGAGAAGCAAAATCTCACCAAAATTGCTGAATTTCCGAAAAAAAGGCAAATTTTCTAAGAAAACGTTGAATTTTTTTACCATAAAAATGAATTTTCAATAAAAAAGTTCATTTCCCACAGAATAGCTTGGTAGAAACGGTTTTATTTAAAAATAAATAGGTTGACTACTAAACAAGAGAGACAATTTGATCGAATACATAGTTCAATTCGCAACTTGAGAAAATGAACTTGCAAGAAAATGGTCAATTCATGAACAAAATAATTTAATTGTCAACAATGCAGGTAAATTTTTGAACTGGAGAGACAAATTCTTCAGAAGAATATCCAATATTTATTGCGAAAAAATGAATTTTCGATTCGAAAAAGATTAATTGTCCATCCGAACTCAAGAATTTCTAAACAAAGCACTTGGATTTTCGGGGAAAAGAGATGACTTTTCAACAAAATATTCAAATTTCCATATAAATAATCAAATTTACAATAAAATATTCGAACTCACAACCTACAAATATGAATTTTCATAAAAGTAGTTGATTCAGAACAAAATTTTAATTTTGAACCAAATGGTTGAATTTTCATAAACAAAGCTTCATCTCTAAAGAAAAGAGACGAATTTCCCACCTAAGAAGACAAATTGTTTAACAGAATATTTATGTTCTCAATAGAATAATTGAACTCGCAACTAATATGAATAATCTTCGGAAAAAACCCAACCAAAAAATTCGACCAAAACAACTTGATTTGCCCCGACTGAAATTTTTAATCTGGAATAAAAAATTTCAACCAAATTAGTTGATTTTCAAGATCAAAAAGGCACATCTTTTGGAAAACAGTTGAATCTTCTGTCTGGAAAATGGATTCTTAACCAAAAAGTTAATTTTTCATCAGATAGTTGATTCCCCAATCCAAAATGATAAATTTTCAATCAAAAATGGTAAACATAAATTCGCCATCCTTAAAAATTGAGTTTGAACAACATAAACAAATTCTTAGCATACAAAGAAATTAATTTCAAACACATAGGTAAACTCCTAAAAGAATAATATGACTTTTTAACCGATTAATAGAATTTCTGAATAAATAATCAACTTAACAACTGAATAGTCAAATTTCCACGCTTGAAAATGTAAACTTCCAACCAAAATCAATAGAATGAGTTCTTGAAAATATAATTTTCAACCATAAAGATTAAAAAAGAAAAAATTTACAACTAAATATTACAAACAGTTACATTTTGAACCAAAATATTGAAACATAACAACTAAGAAGATTCGTTTTCTAGGAGAAATTTCTCTTGTTCGAAGAAGAACATGAATTCTGTAACTTGAAAAAAGAATTAATAACAAAAGTTATTTTTCTTTGTTGAAATGGAGAAAAAATTTACAAAATTTTCCTCTGTCACAAACTTATTCTCTTGGTCAAGCATTTAATCATTTTGGCGAAAATTCAACTGTAATGTTGAAATTATTGAATATTTCAACTTTCAACACAAAAAGGAGGGTTCCATTTATGGTTAATAAAATTATTTTCAACAACAACAACAGAATTTAAAAAAATATTTGAGTCATTATGACGTAGTTCTCGAAGGGCCTCTGAACATTATTTGTTTTACCGTATTTATTTGGTCGAAATCAAATCCACTGACTTGGAAGTATAAATTAATGCAAAGCGGTTGCAAAAATGACGTTTCACTGCATAATATTTTTCCTGTTCGTACACTTGTCTCAGTCAAAGGAAAAAGTTCATTAAGCTGAGCACTCTCTATTATTCTCTGAAAAAAGAAAGAAAAATTGAATTACTAAAGTGGTTTCCAATGAATTTGATTAATAAGTAAAAAAATTAGTTTGTTAATAAATTAATAACTTTAATTCGGATTAATTAACCTGTACAATATGACCATAAGTGCGGACAAGTCTGAAAACTAGAGATGGTTCGTGTTTCCAAAAAGCAATTGGTGACAAACATACGTTGAGTTTTATTTTATCATTAAACTCTGGTTTTTCAGATAACAAAACGAAACTGATACTTGTTCCCATTGAGTGTCCCACATAAATTACTGATTTTTCTCCAGTCACATCCAAAATGTAATCTATGGTGTTTGCCACATCGAAGACTGCAATTTCATGATAACTAATAAAAAAATAAAAATATATTAATAGAGAGCTATAATTATCAACATTTATAATCTATTTTTAAAAATTTTTTCTAGGACTTCCAGAAGAATTTTGAATTAAAACATAATTATTGTAGAGGACTGCAACTTTGAAAATGATTGTAATGTTCGATGAGTTCCGTGATATTAAAACGTTGCATAATATTCTGATTATAAACTTCATCTCAAAATGTTTTACTTTTCCGGATCCATGAATATTTTTGAACAATTTTATTAATATTTATCGGGTGGAATCCGTTACACCTTTGAAACGTAGGTTAGTCGTGATCAACATAATGTTAATAAAGTTCTTCTTAAACAAAAAAAGACAAATTTACAACAAAATACCTGAATTTGTATTTTAATAAGATTAATTCTGAACCAAGAAGATGGACCTTCAACGAAAAATACGAATTCCCAAAGTAAAATTGAACAATTGATGTTATAACCGAAAAAGACCACGTGTTGAGAAAGTTGCCTCAAGAACATTTAATATTCTTCCAAAACAGGTTGATTTTCAACCAAAATTTTTCATCCAAAACAGATAACAAATTTTTACTAAAATCGATGCTCTTTCAAGCTAGAAAAACGAATTTTCTATAAAGATGTTGAATTTTTAATCCGCGAATATGAATTTCCAACAAACGAGTTGCTTTTCAAAGAAGTAGTGAAATTTTCAACCAAAAAGGATGACTTTTGATCACATTATTAGGTCTTCAACTAAAGAAGTACCCTTTTAATTAGCGATCGAAAAGATATAATATCTCGTTTGAAAAAATCAATTCTCAACTAAAATGTTGGAGATTACAATTCGCACCCTATTTAAAATATAGGTGTCACCACGTACCGGACTTGATCAGTGTTCCTTTTGATATACAGT
>WSXT02038975.1:0-13413 GCA_011762715.2 Neuroterus valhalla
TTCTGGTTTGAACTAGCGTACAGCTTCAGGTCATCCATGTACAGAAGATGAGTTAGTACATGACCATCCTCATCATCGTAAATTCTGATTCCATGAGACATGCTTTTTAGAGTTTGGCTGGATGGATTCATCGCTGAACAGAAACATAATGATAATAATAATTATTATTATTAATAATATTATTATTGAACTTTGAACAAAGAAATTTTAAAAAAGACTCAATAAACTTTGATACTGAGGTAGCACATTCGTAATAAAAATCGAATATTTCTGAAATTTCAGAACTTTCCCAAAATTCTATTGTTCTTCCTGAAGAGTTGAAAATGCTCGAAAACTCAAGATCGCATCTGCGAAATTCATTAAAAAGTGTGCAGTAAATTATTCACAGTACTGTACGCTTGTACAGTACTGAAGGTGCCAAATAATACTTACAGCAGTTTATAGTACTTGTAGCACTGTATAGTACTCACAACACTATATAGAACTTATAGTACTGACAGTACTTGTGGTACTGTGTAGTACTCACAACACTATTCAGAAGTAGTAGTACTTACAGTTCTCGTAGTACTGTGTAGTATTTTATATCCCGTGTTAGAACAGCATAGTGCTTTCTAGCATTCTTAGTAAATAGTAGTCGTAGTACCTTACATGATCTGGAATGCTTTGCATTAGCCATGATATTATATAGTACTATACATATATAGTAGTTATAGTATTGTATTACATAGTACTATACATATATAAGAGTTGTAGTATGGTACTATATAGTACGATACACTATCCATATCACTTTATAGTACCTGTTCATAGTGTCTTACATTTCTAGTACTCTATTGTATTCACATTGCTTTGTAGTGCACACAGTACTTTATGGTACTGTGCAATACTTCATAGTACTCTTGTCTACGTTAAAGTACTTGTAGTACTTTATCTGAGTGTTTCACAGTACTCGTAGTACTCTTTTCTACTGTATATTCCTTGTAGTAATTTTTGGTACTTGCAGTATCGTGTAATACTGAATAGTACTATACAATACTATATTCAACTAACATGAAAAACTCTACCGAAACCAAACGAAGCGTGCTCTACAAAAGTGACACTTTCCATAATGAACATTTTGTATCTGTTTTACCGGAAAAGATACCTCTGATGACAAATGGCGTATAATGCACTG
This sequence comes from Neuroterus valhalla, assembly GCA_011762715.2. Taxonomy (NCBI): domain Eukaryota; kingdom Metazoa; phylum Arthropoda; class Insecta; order Hymenoptera; family Cynipidae; genus Neuroterus; species Neuroterus valhalla. Next base: position 1,175 of record WSXT02038975.1, read on the forward strand.
TTGTAGAGCACGCCTTACTCAAAGGAAGAGAGAAAGAGAGAGAATAAGAGGATGGAAGAGAGGGGAAAAGAAACAAAAGGAGAAGAAGAGAGGAAAAAGAAGAGAGAAAGATTCCAGTCACAGTTTTAGAAAACACCTCCTACCACTCACCGCTATAAGCTCATTCGCAATGCCGCCTGTCGCAACTCGAACGATGAGTAAGAGCGTAGTTGTAAGTAGGGAGGGGGGGGGGGGCTATTTCTTCCAAACCCAACAGACGATGAGGTCAGCGACACTCATTTCCGTGTCGATTTTCACCCATACCCCCGCGTCTATATTATATTAATGTTGGAATTAATTTTCAGAGCGGTGTAACTACAGCCTTGCCATACCTCACCAATTGGCTTCTAAGTTTTGTAGTCAGTTGGCTTTCAGACTTTGCTCTCCAAAAGGGCGTGAGTAGAAGCACGGCTCGGAAAGTGTCCAACACAATTGGCCACTGGGGCCCAGGGCTTGCCCTTCTTCTACTTTGTTTTGTGCCAACGAATACTGGGAACCAAATTCTCCCTGTCACGATTCTTGTCATATCAGTTGGACTTAATGCTGGAGCAATGTGTGGTTTCCAAATAAATCACATCGATCTGAGTCCAAATTACGCTGGAACAATGATGTCCATCACGAATTGTATCGCCTCCGTTGTTGCAATACTGGCCCCTTTAATTGTCGGAGAAATCGTCTATAATGAGGTACTTATATTCATTTGCTAAAAACCATGATAATTATTCACTGGAAAGCAGTTTTCGAACAATTCGTATTTGGCAGTTTTCAGAGGTTTTAGGGGGAGTTGATGGCAAATAGGGGCAACCTTTGAAACAAGATTGTAAATATAACACATGCCGCCAAAATTGTTGACCCAGAAACTAGACTATACTTTTCTAAAGGATTTGATGCGCTGAATCTGGATCTGACCTTAGAACTGATCAAAGCCTAGTTTTCCTTCAGATATCCTAACCTAAGAGTGTAGAAAATTTTGTTTTTAGCTGTATTTGAGAATGGATTGCAAGGATTTTTGTTAATGAATCGGGAACCAGGACATACGTTTCCAAAGGTTTTTGCCGCGCTGAATCGAATCCTGATATTAGAATTACTCTATAACTTAAGGTTTTCCAGATACTTGAACCTAAAACTGCAGAAAGTGTTGTTTTCCGCTAAATTGGAGACTAATTTAAACGGCGGGCTGATTTTTCCGTGAAATCTAGTCAAAGCATCTAATGAAGATTTTTTATAAGAATTTTGAGGATATTTAATCTCGAATCTGTGGTCAGGATTCCCGGATTCAAGACGGCAGATACAATATGGCAGCTACAGCTGACAAACTTCATAGCTAGGTACTGAACATTCCGAAAGGCGCTTCAAAATGGTTACTCACGGATGTTTGGAAACGCTATTCTCGAATCTGTGGTCAGGATTTCCGAATTCAAGATGGCGGATCCAATATGGCAGCTACAGCTGCTAAAATTCATAGCTAGGTACTAAAATTCCGAAAGGCGCTTCAAAATGGTTACTCACGGATGTTTGGGGTCACTTATCTCGAATCTGTGGTCAGTATTTCTTAATTCAAGATGGCGGATACAATATGGCAGCTACAGCTGCCAATCTTGATAGCGAGGTACTAAAAATTCCGAAAGGCTCTTCAAAATGGTTACTCACGGATGTTTGGGGTCACTAATCTCAAATCTGTCGTCAGGATTCCCGAATTCAAGATGGCGGATTCAATATGGCAATTAAAGCTGCCAAACTTCATAGCTAGGTATTGAAAAATCCGAACCATGTTTCAAAATGGTTACTCACGGATGTTTGGGGTCACTAATCTCGAATCTGTGGTCAGGATTTCCGAATTCAAGATGGCGGATCCAATACGGCAGCTACAGCTGCCAAACTTCATAGCTAGGTATTGAAAATTCCGAAATGTGCTTCAAAATGGTTAGCCACGGATGTTTGGGGTCACTATTCTCGAATCTGTGGTCAGGATTTCGGAATTCAAGATGGCGGATCCAATATGGCAGCTAAAGCTGCCAAACTTCATAGCTAGATATTGAAAATTCCGAACGATGTTTCAAAATGGTTACTCCTGAGTGTTAAGGGTCACTAATCTCGAATCTGTCGTCAGGATTTCCGAATTCAAGATAGCGGATCCAATATGGCACCTACAGCTGCCAAACTTTATAGCTAGGTACTGAAAATTCCGAAAAGCGCTTTAAAATGGTTACTCACGGATGTTTGGGGTCACTAATCTCGAATCTGTCGTCAGGATTTCCGAATTCAAGATGGCGGATACAATATGGCAGCTAAAGCTGCCAAACTTCATAGTTAGGTACTGAAAATTCCCAACGATGTTTCAAAATGGTTACTCCCGGATGTTAGGGGTCACTAGTCTCGAATCTGTCGTCAGGATTTCCGAATTCAAGATAGCGGATCCAATATGGCACCTACAGCTGCCAAACTTTATAGCTAGGTACTGAAAATTCCGAAAGGCGCTGTAAAATGGTTACTCACGGATGTTTGGGGTCACTAATCTCGAATCTGTCGTCAGGATTTCCGAATTTAGGATGGCGGATCCAATATGGCACCTACAGCTGCAAAACTTGATAGCAAGTTACTGAGAATTCCAAAAGATGTTAAAAGTGGTTACTCACGGATTTTTAGGGTCGCGGATCGCGAATCTGTGGTCAAAATTTCACAATTCAAGATAGCGGATCCAATGTACCAAAAAACAGCGTTTTCTGCATTCTAGGTTGGTCTTATATCTAGGGTTTGGGAAAGAAAATTGTCGGACTGTGTATAAATTTCCAGAGGGCTTTGCAATACTGTACTTGAAATATGCACATTCTTGATAGTTTTTTCGTGGGATGAGTTTCGATTTTGTCGGATCGGACTGTTTTTGAAAATATAAGCTTTCAGTATTGATTTTTGTTGGTATTACTATTGTCCTCTTTCGTTTTTAGGAAGATGAACATCTTTGGCATATCGTTTTTTACATTTCTGCCTCCATTTATTTTGTGGCCAACTTAGTTTTCATCATTTTTGGCACAGCTGAAATCCAATGGTGGAACGATCCCATAGAGGTTAAGGCGAAAAAAGAGAGAAAAGTTCATGATGATCATGAAATGGAAAATCATCAGAATATTTAATAGCAGTTTCTCATTTTGAAGTTTAAAAAAGGCACTTTGATTTGTAAAATGATTGCATTGAATCAATGCAATTTGTTAATAGTATTGACAAGAATTCATTCAATTGTACACTATAATATTTATAGTACAATTAATATGTAGTGTATAGGATTCGAGTAGTTGAGATTGTTATTGTTGTCGATTGATGTAAATATTTCGTATGTATATACAATTGTTAATATATAATAAATCATTTTTAGTCTGTTATACTAATTTTATAATAAAAAAATGTGAATATGGTATTTGTTCTTATTATAGGTACTTTCATTTTTTATGTATTCCATCAAACTTTTTCTTTGACTTTTTCTTCATATTTAAGAATTTATTTAAGTTAGTTCTTATAAGATATATTCTTTATTGTAATTCTGTCCTTTTCACGCAATTTAATAACAAATTTCACAAGTTAAATATGCTTCCAACATTTTCCGTTTTCCGGCCCAAGCTTGGACCAGAGGTATTGGAAACCGCAGAATTACAAGACGCCATCTATACTTCTAATGCGGTCAAAATGTGAATTAGCGAAAGCGAGTTACAGTTTTAAGATGCATATTAATTTTTGCAAGAAAATCAATTCAAGATTATTTTTTTTGCAGTTTTAAACATTATATCAACAATGCAAAAATGTATCATCTGAAAACAGTGTTTCTGAAAAAAATTTCATCATATACAGTGGAAAACACATTTGCTGTCAAAACTGATTCTTCTCAAAATAACATTTATTTTAATACATCATGTAGGTCTGGGTAAATTATAATATTAAATAAACTTTAATTGACGCAAAAATGAAAAAATGAACAAAAAATGTACGTTATTCAAAGTATATTAAGGTTTAAAATGTATTAAGACGTAATTGATATGGTAGAATAATAGTTTTTTCAAAAGAACAGTTCTATCCAAGAACGTGCGAAAATTAAGTTTTGAACCCTTTGTTTTTGATAAATAATAATTGTCACTAACTATTGCGTTTGTGCTTCATAGAACAGTGGTAAACTGACTTTTATAGATAAATTGAAATGTATCTTAAAAATTCGACCTTCTTGCTTGCTCGCGACACTAACGCAATCTAGATTGTCGATCCCGGAAAATTCAGATCCCGCTTGGACGAAAAATTCTGGCCCAAAGGCTGAAATCCTGGTCCAAGGGATTGAGGGTGTAGTTCAAAAAACTCAAAAAGGCTCTGTAAGTCAATTTCACCTGTCAAAAAGCACTCAGTTGGATCATAAGGAAAAACTTTTTTAACTTTATGCAAAATTATCTCATCACGTAGAATGCACTTCATTTTATTTTAAAATAAAGAACAATATAAAAAGGATTTATAAAGATTCCCGGAAAAAGTGTATTGAAGATCAACACACATGCCGGAAATTTGTTTGCAACAACTCACGTACACGCGAATTGAGATATCGAGTTAAAAATCTAAAAATTTTTATAAACAGCACTTAAGAACCTTTTACGGTCCTCAATTTCTGGAAATTTGAACAAATTTTCCCAAAAATTTGCCGAAATTGAAATTTTCTTGTATTTTCAGGAATTGAGAAGAACCATGCAAATACCCCATAGTGCCTTTCAACTTTTTTCCAAAATTTGAAACCTAATGTCTCAATGCGTATGGACGTAAGTTGATGTGAAAAAATGGCAGTAAGGAAGGAATCAGGTAAGTATATCATGGCCCTAATAAACACTTTTATCTTCATATGAAGTTCCAAATTAGCCTGACGAGGGGGACCACATTGTCTTATATATGTAGTATGAGGAACACGGAAAAATAAAAAATAAAATACACTGCAAACTCAATCTCATTCCTGTTTCGAGCTTGGGTATTAACGGTCTTGGAACGAGATTGAGTGAGCTGAAATGTAAACAGTCAGGGCCGAATACACACGAATAACTGACGCCAACTGAAGCGCAGTTACGAAAATCTATACTAGGGTACTACTGCCCAATTTCAATGCACGACACTAGCGGAGAGTGGAGCAAGGAGAGCGCCCCTCTCCAAACCCCCCGCACTGTCTCGTCCACGAGCGCATTTAGAGGAAGGTGCGCGTTCGGGTGGAATGAGATTGAGTTTGCAGTGTAGTTGGATCGGTGAACTTTTTCCTTTTTTTTTCCTATTTTTCAATTGTCTACAATGAGTTGATCAAACTAGTGTTTGGGAACATAGTTTTCTGGTTTTAAGGCTTTTTGTGCAATTCAGTTACGAAATATGACTATTGGAAACGCGAAGAAAATTGGTTCATTACATTTCACACGACTAGGTAATGAAATCCCGTTTTAGAACATAACGTGAAGTTTCCGAATGTGTTTTAACGTAAAATTTTATTTAACATCTCAAAGAATTCGTAAGAGGTAACATGGTAATTCCATTCAATACTTTTCTTTATTTTTAATGTTCCCCCTCAGACCCGTACAGGAAATCCCCCTTTAAGCCTCATTTTAAATGGGGCTCTGATGAGGGACTGGTGGGAGATTCTAGTTTCAAACTGAAAAAATTGAATTTTTCATGTTTTGAAAAATGTATGTTTTAAGGGAAAGAAAGCAAGAGTGACAGATTTTGAACCGAGAGAGCCAATTTTAAAGGAAGGAAATCTATGTGGATTCCGTTCCCTTTTTACCTCTTTTCCACTTAGGCTTCGCATCCTTTCCCTCCTCCACCTTAACTTCCCCATTCTTCTTCTCTTATCTCCTCCTCCATTAATCTCCTTCATCCATTCTTCTCCCAGTCCCTCCTCCATATTATTCTTAAGATTCTCTTGTCCTCCACCAGCTTTCACCGATATCTATCACCTATCATTTATATTTTCTTCTTCTCCTATTTCTCGATCTCTAAAAACTCTCTTCTTCCCTTCCCTCACGTCCATTCCATCAGCCTCTTCTACCTTTCTTATACATGTTTGTAACACTTTCTCGATACCTTATTCGCTCTTTCAACTTTAGTTTCCATCCCAATCCTCATTACCTTTTTCTATCCCTTGTTCTTTATTTATCCCTTACAGCCTCTTCTAGTATCATATAACCCTTAGTTCTTCAGTCTAAGCATAAAGTTCATTCAATGCATTTCATTAGCAACTTCCCTTTCTCCTTCCACACCATCTTTTTCCTATTACCCATGTCTGTGTTATTCTCCCCTCTTCCTTCTTACTTTCTTGATCCTTTTCCCAATATTCGCTTCATGTTCCCCATTTGCTTGAAAGAAACATCGAGGTATCTAAATTCTTACTTTTCCTCAAAGTTTCCGCTTTTTCATCTCACTGTCTTTTTCATCTTCCTTTATACCTCTTAACGAACCTCATCACCTTCGTTTCACCCATATTAGGCCTTAGTATTAAATCTAAAAGTCCTTTGTCAATAACCCCGTCATAAACCTACTATGTCCTCGTTATCCTCCCTTACACCTCTAGGCAACCAATGACTATCTCCTGATTGCTCTCCCACCCTAACCTTAATTTTCGTCACTGCTTTTTTATCAAACCTTCTCTTATCCTAAACATTGTTGTCATGCCGCCTTCTTCTCTTTCGATCCTCTGATTTACAATATAATTTAGCACAGAAAGATTGTCTATTGCTCCTATACCTTTCCTATCTATAAAACTTGTCTTATTCGGTGGAATGAAATTTTTTTTCTCTACTTCTCTTTTTGACTTCTCTGATATTATTTTCACATATATCTCATATAATTTCGGGATCAACTTCACCCTCCTATAAGCGTTAACACCCTCACTCTTTTCCTTTTTTTCACTAATGGTACCACTATACCTTTTTTCCATAATTCTGCCCAACTTTCCTCTTTTAATATCTTTCTTCGTGATATACTCTTCTTCGCCCCCCCTCTTCCCCCCCCCCTCTCATTCTTCTGACTTCTCATACTTCTTCCTTTGTTCTAGCCTTTTTTGCCTCCTCCTCAAACCTTTTGTTCTGTTCTTCTTTCATCCATTCTCTTGATTACCTTTTAACTTCCTTCTTTTTCTCTCATACATTCGTCATCCCAGCTACGTCTTTTCCTACTTCTTCCTTTACTGTATTCTTCTTCTTCTTCAATATTCTTCTTACTTTCACCATGACTAAATTCATCTCTTCGGTAACATTTCCCTCTCTAATTTTTATCATGTTCATTTTTACCCTCATTTCTTCTATTCTTTCTGCTGCCGAATTACCTTTTTCTATTTTTTTTCTTGTTTATTTTCCTTGGCCGTTTTAAGTTCATCTCTATTTGCCATCTCTTCTGTCACTATCAGTGAAAGAATTCAGTGATAGTCAATAACGTAGTCTATTACTACTTTTTAATGCTTTATTTTAATTTAGTATTGTAGTCCAGTCCTTTTCTATTTTTCCCTCGTATAAGTGAACTCTCCTTCTTCATCTCTCCCTATATATTCCCTTCTTAAATATATCATCCTATCTGCACCCATGATTAGTTTGATACACGGTAGGACACAGTCTCCCGCCAACATGCCAACAGCACGTGGTTTTTCCGAACAGTTACCCATCCAGGTACGAACGGCGTCGAAAGCTGCTTGATTTCAGTGATCGGACGGGAACTGATTTCTCAAGCGTTAGCATGGCCATTATTTCCACGCTAATTCCACTCCTTTTCACCTCCTCGTATTCATTCAACCAGTGTTCCACCTCTGCTTACCCCTTTTGACACAATTCGCACCTTTTCTTTTCCTGCGCGAGCCAGAACCTATTAAAGCCCTCGAGGCTTCCTTTCTCTTCTTTCTCACACAAATATCGCGCTCTCTCCATTGGCATAAACCACCCATATTCCTCATTACACCTTGACCCTCTTATCCTCTCCCTCTTACTTCTCTCTCTCGATGCCGTTCCGCACTTCATCCTCATCCACACCATTTTTCCCCAGTGTCCATATGATATCCCTGTCCTAAACCCTATTTACCTCCTCGCTTTTCCTCCCACCCCCACCCCCACACCAAACAACCTCTTTCCCAATCCCCATTAACTCCTCCATTTCTCCGAAATAGGAAACCCAGGTACACAAACTCTTTCACCTTCTGCATCACCATCCCCATCCACTTCCAATCCTTTCTCTTATCCCTTCAATCTCTTCTCCTGACCACCGTAACCTTGGACTTTTCTGCATTCAACCCTAACCGACTCCTATCCAGGTACCGTCTCAACCTCTTCATCATCTCCTTTAAGGCCTTCTCGATTTTTGCCAATAATACTATGGCATCTGCATATGCGAGTGACCAAATTCTAACCCTTCCCACTCTCACTCCCCCTGCAACTCCTTCCTCTAGCTTCCTCTCCATGTCAACAATTAAGATCGCAAAAAGCGTTGGGCTAAGCGATCACCCATGCCTAAACCCCCTATTCATACAGAAACCTTCTGAAATCATATCTCCTCCTCTCCTCCTCTCACCATATCTTTGGTCTCTTCATACACCTCTCTTACCTTTTCGATCAGACCTTTCTCTACCCCCTCTCCTCCATCGACTCCCACAGCCTCCCCCTTTCTACTGATCGGATCGTGCCTTTGAGATCTACGAAAAACGCGTACACTTTTGGCCCCCTCTCCACTATTTTTCTATCCACCACGTGCTGCAAAATATAAATATTGTCTGTAGTGCTCCTACCCGCTCTGAATCCCGCCTGAGTCTCCGGCAATATGCCTTTCCCCTCGGCATAATTCCGCAGCTTCTCCACCAAGACCATTGCGTAACCCTCCATACCTCCTCAACTACATCTCTTAACCTGTTTCTAACAGCTGGTGTGCCAAAAATCCATGCTTCGTTCTGCACCCCGTCCAAGCCTGCTGCCTTCGACCTTCTTAATGTCCTTATTTGTAACTCTATCTCCTCGTCACTTAACTCTGCTCCTCCTTCCTCTCTCGTTCTTCTACTTCCCTTACCTCTCTTCCGTTCGCCTAAGCTCTGAAAGATTCTTTGAATTACTCCCTCCTTTCCGCTCTTCCGATCTTCTTACTCATCCCCCCTTCCTGCGTGTGTACTTTTCTATATCTCTATTTATATATACCCCTTATATTTTTCACATCTCTTCTCCTATCCTTAAATCCTCTCTTAGATTAGATTAGATTTTTCACTCCACTTATACCCCTTTCGTGATTTTACATATCTATATTCCTCCCTCCCACAGGAGTTCGTCAGACATTAAACCCTTTAACTCAAATCCCTCCCCGAAATCCTCAATAACCCCAACTCTCATAATAAGCCTCCAAGCAATGCCTGATGTACTCAATCCTGTGGGATTTTTGATCTCTGGAACCTCTATCATCTGCAGGTGAGTTTCTTTATTTAAAACGCTCGCATTCACCTGAATATTTGGTCAGAGGAGAAGAAAACTGCAGAAAACCAAAACTATTGAGCCTAGTCGATTACCGGCAGGCGAGTTTGGATGTAGACATTCGATAGCATCGAATGCCTACACCGATCCTCGGCGTCAAATCTCCCGCTCGACAGTAGTTAAACGTAGTGATAAGTGAAAATCCCGAACAGCTACCCACCCGAGCCTTCCTCTTTGTTTCTTGCATGTTTAAACCTAAACCAATCGATCATAATTACTTGAATCTGGAGTTGAATGTATTGGAATTGACTATCAAGGATTTGAACATAAAATTTTACGATTTTGAAAGATTAAATATTGGAATTGAGCGTACGGATGGCAAGAAGACTTCAGCGCGTGGACTCGCCAGTCTAGTAGGCAAGAGAGGGGATAACGCGTTACTACGTGTCAATTTGATGGAACGAGTATTTTAAAACTAAGCGCAGCAACGAGTTATCCTCCCTCTTGCCTACTAGGCTCGCTGAGTCCACGCGCTAAAGTCGTTCTGAAATCCACCCGCTCAATTGTTCTGAAATTCTGAATATTTGAATTTGGAACTATTATCGATACTATCGATACTATCGAATAGAAATAGCTCGTAGAATCCCCTCGTAACTATAGTAAAGAACAAAATTTTTGAGTTCATATGGAGAGAGGCATAAATCTTTAAGGAAGTGATACTATCTTTTCAAAACCTACTCCATGACAAAAACTCAGTGGTTATTCATAGAAAAAATGTTCGAAGTGATAATGTTGAACGAAAAAAAATTTGGAAATGTGCGAATTTGAGGATATTCGGAAAATTTGGTATAATTTTGGAAATAGTTGATGAGTGAAGGATACCGTCGGTTATTTTTCCGTCCTAATATGTCCATGAAAATCCCTCAAAGTTTCGAAGCATTGCGATTTTTTTTTATAGTGTCATGAAGGTTTAAATTTATCCTTTCTGACAACATTATCACTTAAAAATTTTGTTTGGCATTTTTTTCTGGTAATTGATGCCCATGAACAGAGAAATTACGCAGTATTGGTAAAAAAAGCAATTTCGAATAATAATTGTCAAAGTTGAAGTTGACTTTTGTGTTTTGATCAACGATTACTCTGCGCCAAATCATCGTAGGGAGTTCAATAAGAGCTCAAATTGGAGCTAATAAAATTCCACCCACCTATCATTCCAGAGACCAGCATGAATTTGGAAAAAAAAAATTTCGTTAGTTCTTGGTTGATCACTTGAAAACCGCCTGAGTTGAAAAATTGTACAGTCCATATCTGAAAAGAAGGCGCTTTGATTTACAATTTTTTTTTTTTTTATTCACCGTACGACCGTTAGTTCTGACTATTATACAATATAACTTTATGCAAGCTTGGACACTATTCGAGTATAAAACATTCAAATTTGTACAATTTCAGGTTTCGTCTCACACAATATTTTCAAGTTGAAAACTGGAAACCTTCAGAAACTGGAAACTTTAAACCAAATATTTTTAATTTAAGCTTTAACAGCACCAAAAAGTTTAAGTTCAAGCCATAAAAAATTCAACTTTTAGACTTGAAAACTTAAGAATCACTTGAATTATAGAAATTTTAGGAATGGTAGATGAAATTAATAGATTATTAATAAGTATTATATCAGGCAGTATCAAGTAACATTCAAAGTTATTGGATACATATTTAAACTAAAAAAAAATTTGCCCGCTGCGCGGGCTCATTCTCATCGCGCGCTTCGCGCGTGGCTCGCTTCGCTCGCAAGTTTGAGCTCGCCTAAGGCCCGCGAGTTTCGGATCTCGCGCTTTCCGCTCGGCCTTTGTACCTCCCTACAGTTGTATAAAAAACTTGTGACACTCAAAAGCGGAATGTCGACTGCTTTAATTTGATGAGTATGAATTCTCTTTTGTTAAAGCGTCTCCGATTTTAACGAATACATTCTCATCGCGTGTCTCGTGCTGCGCACTCGACCAAAGTTTGTCCAAAACGATAGAGCAGTTCTGTTGCCTAACTCTTTTCACATGTTGTGTAGTTTTTCTGGAAATCCGATAAACAACTTTTCTCTATCAATCTTCTGTGTTAGCCTTAGTCATTATTTCAAAAATTTTATTATTTCCGTTTTATAGTTATCTTTCCTGAATGAAATGAAAAATACATATCCTGTTAAAGAAGTTGATAAAACATTTGAAGATATTTTCCTGGTAAAGAACTTGCGTCTATTTGATTTTTCCTAAGCTTGTGTCAATTTTCCAAAAGTTCATTTTTTCAGTTTTTTATATGCTTTTTAATAATGAAGCAGAAACTAGATGTCCTTTAAAAAAGTTCATCCTACCAAATTTGTAGATCTTTTTTGGTGCACAATTTTAGTTTATTTACATTTTCCCTAACCTTGAATAGTTTGATCCAAAAATAAATCTTTCTATTTCTCACTATTTTTTGTGCGACTAAAATTTGTATTTTCGATTTTCTGAGAAAACTCGAAAAGTTGTAAAGATCATCCCGGAGAGCTCCCAAAAAGAACCATTTTTTTCTACAAAATTTTTTTCATATCTTGCGTTGTTTGGCTAAGAATTCTGATTTTCGTTAATATTTTTGAATTTTGAGAATGCCACAACTCCCTCAAAATGGGAGCCAAAGCACGATTGACTATGATCATTCTTTCGAAAGCTATCGAGTTCACAGATTATTACATTCTCATCATAATGAGAAGGTATTGGTTTTATGTGAAAATTGACTTTCGCGGAA
>WSXT02038986.1:0-13412 GCA_011762715.2 Neuroterus valhalla
TGAGAATAATAAATGTAATTTATTGAAATTTGCCTTCTTTTAATTAATCTTCTCCTTTCTGGGTCCAAAATAACTATTCTTAGGATTAAGGGCATTAATAAATAAACCCATCCAAATCCCGAACTCTTTCAAATATATAAAATTTCGAAAGTTATAGGCTGTTAAATGAAGTGGTCAGAAATTGTGATTTCTTAAAAAAATTGGGTTATAAAAATTGTTTAGACAAATGAAATTTACAAATTTTATAGCAGATTTGAAATCAGCAACCCCAAAAACATACGAAATGATTAATTGTAATTATATCGAAAAAGTTCAACCTGACTTTTTGCTTTTTTTATGAAAAACTTCTAACGCGTTTTCTCGAAATAACGTTTTTCGACTTCCCGGAAGTGCGGAAAGTAGACTACGATCATAAAAAAATATTGAACATTGTTCGTTTAGAAAAATAATTAATAGCAATTAAAACGTGAAAAAATCTTTCTTTTTTCAAAATCTCATAGATTCCCCATTTTTAATTTTTTTTTTGTTCATGGTACTCTACATTGTGCGCTATAGTGTCTGGATTGAGAAAGTCTTACCATTTTTTGTTTAAGATTTTTTCTACGGTAGCCAAACTTTTCGAGGGCAGGAAGCCCCCCTTAATTTATGGAATATAATTATTCACTCAATTAGATTTTCAGGAATTTCATATATTGAGAAAGTAATAGCACTAGTAAATCTATTTTGGGGAATACTGTCCAATTGGAGTTGTAATTTTTGACAACTGTAATTATTTTTATGTTTCTAAAATAAAATGCAAAAAATAAACGAAAAATAATAAAATTATTTGGAGATTATCATCGAATTCAATCTGAAGTAATAACATAAGTGCTTTGCTTGAGCGTCAATTCGAATGCCTCGCACTCTTTGTATGCTTGCAAGGAAGATACGTATTCAAGACGAGGTTAGGTAAGCGTGCAAAATGCAATTTCCGGAGAACTCGGAGCTTTGTAACTGGGATCTCGTGCGTGCAGTGTATCTCTTAGCTTCCTTTGAAAGCGCAGAACTCTCGGCGGCAAATAAGTATATTGCAAGAGATTTCAAAAAAGGGTAAAATCCTAAGGTCCAATCAAAGCCGAAATGAACGAGGAAAGTCAGAGGTCGTACCAATTTTTATTCAGTTACAATCATTTCATCAACTCGTTTGGAGGAAATCAGTGAAATTCAAATAAGATCTCGAGCATGACCTACATTTTTTTCCCTAATTTCTCACTGTAATTGTATTTGGAGACTAGTTTTAACTTTCGAAACACTATTCCACACATATACACCTATTATTATTGGTGTATCCGCTAGGAGACAAATCAGTACTAAGAATACACTTTTGCTCGGAATTTCAAGAAATGAGAATATAGAATAAAGTACCAGGAAAGTCTCTCTGAATCCTCTTTGAATTTACTGCCAGTGCTTATAAGATTTAAATACTGCTACTGGAATAGGACAAAAGTACAAGAGAGTTCTTTTCTACAAAATATAATCAAACATAGCAGAACCCTTTTCTTAAATAAGTCCTGTGAGCAATTATAATGAAGAAGAAAAAATTTTCCACCAGTAGGATTGTTTTTTACCTTTTTCGGACACAAGTTTGGACTCCAAGACATTTCTAAACTCATCGACAATTATGAAAAAAGATAGTAAGACCAATAGATGAAGAGATGAAAAATCTAAAGAACAAACAACATGAAAAATTTTTCAAAATCATTAGGCATCAATTTTAAGCGCTTAAAACAACCAAAACTGTACAAAATCGATAACATAAGTTTTCCCTCTGACATGGTACGCCTCAAAAGAAAGCATAAATTCACATCAAGGTAAACCTACTTCCTTAGGAGTTCCTTTCACGAACTGCAGATTCCTGCGGTGGAGGTGAGAAGCGATATTTAAACTGATTCTTTATTACAGTGGGATATTCAATTACAGGACTCTATTAAAACGCCATAGTCACATGTTACGTCAGCCGTTATAAATGCTATCCGTACAAAAGTCATTTGCACGAACAGTCTGCCGACTGATAACATCTGCTGAATCATTAAATCCAAAATGGCTGCAGATTACGCCGAGCATCATGGGTAGCGTATATAGAACTAGAAATTCACCCAGTTCTATAACTTTTATAAAAGTCTGCAAACGTATAACGGGCTTACTCGTGCATGTAAGATACTCTTAGTAATAGAAGTATCGATTAATAAATAGCTAGCGAGCCGCACGGAAAAGAAGACCTCGTTTACCATGCGAGTCAATAACTTCCCGATAACTTTACTTTAGAAATCTACAAACGCAAACCTTAAGAGAAAGACTACTGATATTAGGGTATAACTGTATTTTACAAAGGACATGTTTCTCCTTCTGCCTTTTGCGTTTTTTAAACTGCTTCGCCTATATATTATGCGCTCTTACATAAGCTCTACGTATATTGTTGAAAAATACATAATGTTTAAACTGCAAAAGAATTATATTAGCTCTGAATAAAGTCCTTTTTTTATCAGAAAATGAAAACCTATAGAGATCATATCGAGCTGGGGAAAGCAAGCCGATTTTTTGTGCTAAATATCTACCGAGGAAACTCGCTCGGTCAGCTTTTTGCCAAGAATCGCCCTCTACACGCGGAGGAAAGCGGTAATTTTTTATGCCCACCATAAACGACGTGTGGGTGTGACAGAAGAATGGATCGTTAAACGACGAATCATTGCTCAATCATCTGACCATGGTGTTGGCGGATCTTCCATAAACGATAGTAGATGCTTGACTTTTTGTCTCGCATTGTCTTTTTTCTACTTCTCATGAAAAGAAACATTCTCCAAAAGCAAGTGAGTGAAACAGAACTATGACTCATTCATTCATCCATTTATTCATGATCAAAATTCACTTTGCGATAAATATGATCATTTTATAAATTACAGCAAGGCACATTCAGAAGTATGATCTTATAAAATAAAAGGCTCTCATATGATGGTTAGTATGCGTCTCTTTAATCCAACGGAATTGTTTCCTCTATCGGGAGCTTTAGAGGCTCTAGCTAACTCAGTAACTCGTTACAACGGTAGCAGGTGGAACGTGTTAAAAATACATCGTTATATCTACCCTAGTAATTCTCCGACCATAACAGCGTTAATTTCAGGTTAGCAAAACGTACCAGTGACGTGATGTAAATTATAGAAGTACGAATTACAGCAGCAGAAATTGCAAATAGACTCGACAGGTCATACTGAATACACTTGCTGTATGTGTCAATAAAGCCGCTCGTCAGTGCGATAAGGACTTCTGGTTGTAAAACTAATTACAGTAAACTTGTTGTCCCAAGCATCGACCCACAATATAGCGTTATGCGCAAATTACAGGCAAATACGACTTTTTTTTAATGAAGCATTAAGAGAGAACATGTATGCTCTACGTTTTAGAAATAAAAAAGTTCTTCAAAATTGATTATCCTTCAGCTCTTGAAAATACAACTCCTTTCATCTAATAACGTAAAATTTGGTTATAATTACGATTTCTCGAAAAGGTCTGTAGAAAACTTGATTTTCAACACGAGTCTAAGCCGGTTGGTATTCATATTCTTTGAAATGTAGTGTTTGAGGAAAGTTTTAGGCTAGCTTCGACTAGAGCAGGAGAGTCAAGATTTTGTTTTCAAAAGCTGGAGAAGTACTTAAGTGAATAGAAAGATAAATCAATTCGAGCCGGCCTAGTACGAATCTGGTTGTCATTAGGGAGCAAAGATGACTGATGAGACCAGAACAGATAGCAACGACATCGGCCTGCTTTTTTTGAAAAAAGCGAAACAACCCTGATAACCAATATATGTTTTCTGACCCATAATACATCTCTCGAACCAAAGTTCTTATCAAATCCCGAAAAAGGGAAAAGACTGAGTTCCAAAAAATGATTTTTGAGGCATGTTGAATGATACTCAAGTTTGCAACGCTCATGGTAAACGAAAAAATCGAAAATGTTCTTAGCAAAAATCTAACGCTTTTATTCAGTAGATTTTGATGCCACATAAATAAAAAAAGGGTTTCATCCCACCAGCTGCCTGGAAAGCAATCGATTTCAACCCCTGAATGTCAAAAATCGATAAAAAACTCTCAAATGTTTTCAAAGATTCTTACCTAAAATCTTAAATATGGATTTTTTAGATTTTGATGGTAAATAATTGCGAAAAAAGTTTCATCCCCCTGTCTGAAAAGGGGAAGGCTGTCATTTTTAACCCCCGACTGTAAACATTCGCATGATAAGGGCTCTTTTGGTCGGTTGAATTTACCAGGTAATCCCGTTTTCCAAGTTAGAGTCAAAATTATTATTTTCACGCTTCAGTTGGTGCTGATACAGGGGCCAATACCTAATTTATCGACAATTTGCTCAACCATATACCGACCGTAAAGGTTCTGTTTTTATGTGGACTCCGACATGTATTTCATATCTTCTAAAAATTTCGTTTAGAACCCCTATATCTGTTGGGAAAACAGCGTTTGAGCATTTCGAAAATGCCACTATTGCTTCAATATTTCAATATTTTCTAAATCTTATAACTTTTGAAAGTCATACTAAAAATAAGAAGAATATGAAATTTTTTCGGTACTTCAGTTCCATTTTAGTTTCACTCAATCGTGATGTGAGCAATTTGAAGAGAAAGAATATGGAACTTCTCTTCTTCTTCTGAACCAAAAAATGTAATATCTAAAAAAAATATTGGACAAAACTTTTTTTTGCATGCTCCTCTGCATGAATCATTTGGATCGTAGTTTTTAGAATGTCTGTACTTGGAATAATTCCTTGCAGTTCTGCTCATACTCAAGAGCAGATAAAATTGATAAGGAGGATGTTCATAGGAAGATTATCGAAAAAGTTTCGGGGTAAAGGTATCGCCGCAAGTAAGCTAACATCTATTTCCTAAAGCCTGACCACATCTTCCAGAAGAGAACACCGCGAAGGCTTCTCTTCAGATAATTTACAAATTCATGAAGCGGTTTCAAAGGCCGTCAAGATCACTGCGTGTAAGGTCTGGAGGGAATCGAAGCAAACCGTGTGTTGTGTGTTTGCGGTAACCCTCAAACAATCGATCATCACCATCCGGTGTGTCCCCATGATCGACGTCGTCCAAGGTGATATACTTTGGATATATATCGAATTTATCCACAAGACTGAAGGCTGTTCGCTCCTTTGATTAATTGAATTCCAATAACCCAGTCTGCCTTTGATATCGCCACGTGACGTGTTGAGGATCGCTCGGAATCAAGATCTACCTGATATTGTCACGTATTCCCTTTTCATCAATAATACCTGTCCATTTTGTTTTAACCCCTTATCAGAGAAAAACATTTTCGCCTTATCCTAAACTCCATTTTTGTACGAAAACACATTTATAATGCGTATCACAAATTATGCCAAAACAGTCTAGAATATCAATGGATGTTTGGTACTGATAAAGAGAATAAAACAACAAGGATAAATTACGAGTGAACGTATCCATATAGATACGAGTAAACATTGTGAAATAATCGTATGATATTCTCAATAAGAACTGCAAAATAATTGAGATTTCACAAAAATATTCCAATCAGGAAACAGAAAAAGCTTTCTGATTCATTCATTGCCAATATCATTTCAAGACTTTATTAAAAAGCGGACGTAGATCAATCTAAAAAAAAAGTTGTTATTATGATGAAGATATTGAACGATGGATCAGGTGATAAATAGAATGTGTCAATAGAGAAACAGAACAAGATTTCTATTCATTCTGATTATGAGATAAATTCGAAATGAACCTCTCGTTTTGATCAATTTCCAATAGTAATTTCGATATCGATACAATGTCACTTAGTAAAAATAATTTTCAAGCTTTTCAGTTATTGGTAGCTGACATAATTATCCACTTATATCATCCATTTTCTAGTGAACTATTTGCTTTAATCCATTCTCCTTTATTTGTGTTAAAATAAATTTAGAATAGCTTCTGCCTATTTCAAAATGATGAACTAAAAGTTGAGAAAAGTTCATTGACGTTGAGAAAATGTTTTATGGGAAAAGAGTGATGAGGATCAGTGAAAACATCAAGAAGGGTTAGTGGGACAAGGACAGAATATAGAACGGCTGAATTCTGACAACGAAAATTTGCCAAACTTTTTCCCCAATTCCCGAGGAGAGTAGCAGCAGCAGAAGTGAGTAGAGGTCCTGGTTAGTTCGCCTTGTTGGCATTGGCTGAGCCAAATAAATTGCCAGATAAGTGCAAAATGGTGCCGTTCATCAGTTTCGCAAAATCGCTTTGCCCAGCCTGGATTACGCGGTGCCATTGTTAGTAGAAAGAACTGAGCACGTCACGATTTCTCATTTTCTGAAATTACATTTTTCCGGAAAAACTCACGATTCATCAGCCTGATAACAAAAAGAACTACATCTACCACTCACCATGACCCCTATTACTGTTCCACTCAACAAGTCCTCTCCTTCAATCTTACTTTGGTCCCATTCGTAAATCATGCATATCTCAATTTTTGCAAATGCAAGATAAATTTTTCACGACAAATTTTGTTACACTTCTTATATAGGGAATTCATTATTCCCATTAATTAGAGGTCCAGTGAACATTTTTAGGTGAAAAATGAATTGCGAATTCTAGGTTATTTCATTGCAATTTATACATTTTTCAGCTATTTGAATTTGGGAAAATTGAAACATAAGTACTTCGAAAGTTCGGCTCTTTTAAAATTCTAAGCATAAGGAACTCCAGTTGTAATTAAAATTATTATTGTAATATCTATTTTCACAATAATAGATGGAATATCAATATGTTATTGACAATTAATAAAACTTTCATTATGAATAGCTGTACTTGAAAAATACACATATGGCTCACATATCACCATCATTATCTAAAATTTCATTTAGCTGAAGAACACGTTGCATGAAAGCTCTTAAAATATAAAAAAATAACTTTTGCAACTCAATTTATTTTCATGATAAAGTAACAACCAGAACCCCCAACAAAACATGGAAGCCTAAAGGGTATTTTCGATAACTTTGTCACATACGCCCCTCTCCATTTTCAAATACACAAATGACTGGAGAAGTGATGCAAACATTCGCAGTGTCTACAATCAACTCAAACTTGAAACATTTGTTAGTTATACTTGCACATTCTATTTTACAGGTGACCATGGCTCTGAGATCCACGTTAGTGTTTTGGGAGTTTTTAGTTATCACAACAGAACATAAGAAAAAATAAACATATTACGCAAGATGTATTTTCTACATATTTCCAGGTTTATTTCGTCAAATCCCCTCTCTTCATGAAGATAAGACTTTCTTCTGTAGAATACTAAATTAACCTGTAGGTTTTACTGACCCTTATCAATTTTTTTATTTTCTAGAACAAGAAGAAATTTACCAAAATAACCTAGATCAATTCCGAATATTTTGTTTGTTCAGGGTACGGTTTCTATAAGGTATAAAAATGAAAGCATTATTAAAAAAGAAATATTCTTTCAGAAGAACATTGACTTTTCTTGAAGATATTCTCGCTTGAAGGATAAAATTTGAAGGATTTCTCTGATGATCCAACAGAGAGAAAAGAGTTTTTTGAAAAAAGTTTCAAATAGTCTTACTAGTACAGTCAATCTGTCACAAAAAAGCCGTCTTTGGAAAAAAATACCATAAAACTTTTTTTTGCGGTAATCGCTGGAAGAGCATTCAAAAAGCTGAACTTGAAAAATGCGGGATCATTCAGGGGCGGGTTTTTGAGAAAACTTAAGAAAAAATTTGATTTGAAATATCTCGGAAAGGGGAGGTTCTTGGGAAAATTTGTAAGAACAAAAAATAATGGGGGCAATGTTCTCTATAAATTTCCTCATTGGGTCGACATGCTGCGATGAAAAGTGCAAACGGTGCTTAGGTACCAAAAAAGTGTATTTTCCATGTTGCATGCTCAGCAACAATTATTGGCACATTTTTGTACAGCCCGTTTGATATAAAATTTTCAAAAACTTTATAAATTACGTTTAATAATGAAGCCAGCATAGTTTTGGAAACAAATCGATAATAATAAATATTAATTTATAATAACAATTTCTCATAATTAGGAATGATTTGAAAGTCCTACTAACAAAAAAATCATTTATTCAGTCGGAAGTAATGATTTATTATGTACCCACACTAACGTCTAACCTCGCCGGAAGCAATGGGAAATCTACGGTGACAGGTTTATCACGCAAAACTCGTGTACGGTAAGTCGGACAAGAAAAATTTCTGCATGAATTTTGTAGGTTCTTTGACACAAACAACTTTTTAACTAAAAGTTTTGCGACACAAAATTTGTTTCTGTGCCAACAAGCGAGAAAACGCTTTTTCGGTACTTTAGCGCCATCCATTAATTGCACTTTTCATCTCAGCATATCAATCTGAAGTAGAAAAATTTAGAAAACATCGTCTCAAACATTTTTTGTCCCCATGAATTTTCCCAAAGACCTACCATTTCCGAGATATATAATCCAAAAACTTTCTGAGTTTTCTCAAAAACCCGCACCTGAACGATCCCACATTTTTCAGGTTAAGCTTTTTTAATGTTCTTCAAGCTATTTTCGCAAAAAAATGTTTTATGGTATTTTTTTCCGCAAAATTTGACAGATTGACTGTACTATACATAGAGTTAGGTTTCTGTTTTTGTGCAGTATGCAAGGATTATCGCAGTAGGTAAGGTCAGCTTTGGTCAGCCGACGGCCAAACTAGGAATCTAACGTATCGAAGATCAAGCTACATTCAAGGGAAGGTCGGTAGATTAGCTTAGAAGTATAGGACGTTATCCTTTCAGAAATAATTGTCATTGAATATCGCCCATTAGAATCGTCAAATTTTTCCAATTTTTCCATCAACGTATTCAGAATCGTTGTTATCAACTCGTCAGAATAGAGGGTTGAGGAAAAAGAGCGGTGGCAAATGCAAAACTATAATATCTACATTAGGACGTATTCAGAATAAACGAAATTGTAGTCAATTCATCAAATCTGGGTTTCTTTATTTTGAATCAAAGAAAAGTGCGATTATTTTACATGCATGGAAACAAAACTTTCTGATTCTTTTCAAAGCGTTGAAAAGCGCGAAAAAAAATTTAGGAATTTGTAAATTGAGTGAAATAGCATGTTTCTTCTACTTATTCTAAAAAAATGACATGCATGATGTATTCAACATTATATAAAATCGAGTGTTTCTAATAAGAAAGACGTGATTCGTCATGGCTGCCAATAAAAACGTAGCTCGTGCCCTCTATAACAAGTCAATAGAAATTTGTGTGTATTGACTATACATGGAACGAGTTACGTTTTATTGGCAGCAATGATGGGTCACGTCTTTCCCATAAGGAGCAATCGAAATATATGAGAAGAACATTGTTTTTATGCACAAAGAAACTATAAATTTGGAAAAATATATTTTTTCATTCACAAGTAGACGGGAGAACTCTTTCGAATTTTTAAATCCAAGGAGAGAATGGAAGATATTGCTCAATTCAAGGTTTTCCCCTTTTACTCCAGATGCTAATTTTCAAACCATAATTTTTTTCCTGAGCTCCAGAGATTTGATTTATCTCAGTATTTTCACTCTACACTAGTCTATATGTATAGATATATTTGCCACGGAAGGAGCATAACGTAAACGAAATACACGCAAATGGCTTGCTATTAGTATTACGTCGACAGAATGTGCATTGTGCATACTAAAGCGCAAAGTCCATTTCCTCAAGATTACTAATGCGTTCTCTGTGTTACCCGAGCACTCAAAGTCGATCATTCGAATCTGTGGGTGAGTTAAATGCATCTGTTCAATACTATGTGAGACTTCCGATTTTCAAGCTCAAGCTCAGACCTATTGGAGTTTTATTCAGGAAGTTCTTGAAATGTTTGTGCTTTAAATTTGTAGTTTAAAAATATTCACTTGATGAGAAAGATCTGTTTTTATCAGGTTCCATTCACCGAAGATAATCTCACATTTATCTGGAGAAAAACTCAAAAATGAGAAAATATCATAAAAAAGATTTTTTTTTTCAATGTGTAAATTGCAGGAGAAGACGCAACCCACATCAATTAGAACTTAATGTAAACAACTGTTTCGTTACACGACCAGCTGGCATGAAATATGAGAGTTAAACGTTGACATAGCAAACATTTAAAATTCGGTGAATGTTTCGCCACAAACTTTTCACATTAACTTCCTGAAAACCTCGCATCTTGCGAAGTCTTTTCTCCTGATTCCTTTCTCCGCATCGTGGTAACTTTTTGATAGGGAATTTTCATCGTAAGTGGAGGAGGAATGTGGAAGGAGAGGTTGCAATGTTATAAAAAAGAGGAGAAAAACTCCGTCGACGACGTCGACGATGGCGACGATTGAAAGTCTCAACCCCTAATGTGAGCTGATGACAAAGTGGGTCATAATGAAACACTTGGCAAGTTTGGTCCGTTGACTTGTACGCCATTAATCCTGATACTTCTATCCCCTTCGGGTACCTAACACCTTCCAAAGTATTGGCTGGATATGTTTTTCAGACTCCTTTCGAGTACGCTGAGATGAATCCTATAAAACTACCAGCTTTCCTCCGTCTTCTTCTCGGCTAACGCAAATTGTTTCGATGGAAGAAGAAACTGCCATTTATTTCCTTTCCACTTTATATGACTACAGAACTCCAGACTCACTCAATCAAAGGGAAAAATACTTTCAAAGCTTTTACGAGATTTTTTCTTAGGTTAGTCAATTTATCTTAAATTTTCTTACAGGATTGTGTGCTACTACTTCATATTGCTCTACTTCCTTGCTATTCTCCAGATTTGGAAAATAAATAATGAAAGCAAACATTTTTGTAATGTAATGTAATTATAAAACTTGACACTTATATTCACATTAACTTTTGAGTTTTACTTTCTTAGAAAATAAAGCTTTCAAAACTTTAGGAGATTTAAACTCCTCATCGAAATAGCTGCTTGTGCTCCCAAGCTGGATTTGTTAACATTACGGCGTTACAAAAACTTTGAGATTTTCCTGTCAAGAGTTTAAGAATTTTGAGCATCATCAAAGCTGAGTCTCTCAATTTCCAAGGACTCAAGTATTGAGAGTTTTTTAGGCACCTCAAAAGCTTTTGGATTTGGAGGAGACGAAATTTTTTCATCGTTTCAGATTTAAAAAATTGTAAAACATTATAAATTTGGTATACGCCATGCATATGAAGTTGTTTGTTTTCCAAGAGTTTGGTAGGTTTTATAAAAGGGTCCCTAAAATTGAAGAGATAGAAATTTATCCTAATCCATTACCATCCAGATAGTTGTTCGATAGTATTTTTCTGCATTTAGAAAATAGAAAAAAAACGAATGCTTCAGAATTTAACATTTGGAGCAGTGCCGGTTTAAGTACTCTGAAGTTTAGAGTGCTACAGTTGTATCCACATAAAAAATTCAACCCCTCAAACAGACTTTTTTCAATAACAAAAACTGGATTAGTTCATTTTGGTTTTTTGATATTTCAAGCTATAAGGCGCAAAAATGAAAAGAGTTATAAATTTTTTAGCTGCCAAGTATCAAGTCCTTCTTTCAGAAGTAAAGAACAGAATCGATTCAGTAAATTCACCTACCTATAATTCACACATGTATAAATGGATTCTCGCCATAAATATTGCTTTATCGGGAGATAATTCATTGAATAAATGAAATTTCGCTTCACCATATAAGCATTGATTCCCAACAAGGGGAAAACTCTCTTAACATATGTTCCACAACTCCGAGCAGGATTTCATCCCTACAAAAAAGGATAACGAGAAACAGGCTTATTACACAGAAGCAACGTGATATCCGAGAAAGAATGAGAAAGCAGGACAAAAAATTGTCACATAGGAAAAGGGATTGTTAGTGTGGGCAGGGAGTGAGGATGTTGGTAGAAATCGCAATCGCGCTTAGGAGCGGTGCTAGCGATGCAAAAACAAAAGCATTTTCCGACTCACGGCTGAGGAGGGGGATTCCTGGCTGCAGGAATA
The DNA here is from genome assembly GCA_011762715.2 of Neuroterus valhalla. Lineage (NCBI taxonomy): Eukaryota > Metazoa > Arthropoda > Insecta > Hymenoptera > Cynipidae > Neuroterus > Neuroterus valhalla. The sequence continues at coordinate 12,041 of WSXT02038986.1, forward strand.
AAAGGCGGTGACAGGGGTTGGACAGGATGTGGGGTGGGGTAGAAACTGCGGGAGAGACGCGTAGATAAATGGACACAAAAATTCGGACAAAGGAACCCAGATGCCGCATACCACAAATACCTCAGGCCCTCTTTCTGTCCGTACACCCTTTGACCACGTGGCGAAACCATCCTCCATCACCTAAAGATGCTTTTTACGTTCAAAATCCATCATTTCTCAAATTTCTAGAACTATATTCATTAGGGTGGTCAAAAAAATTTTTTCTCGAATTTTCATGCAAAACGCCCGGAAATTTGTTCGAATCCACGAAAAACCTAACGCTTTTTTTTTGAACAAAAAAATAATATTTAGATGTGGCGCAAGGCCCATGAAGTTAAACACGTATTTCACATGAGAAAAAACCCCATAATGAAAAAAATGGGGTTTTCGAGCATTTGGCGCTAATCATGATTTTTTTGCGGTTCTTTGAACGCATATTGTTTCAAATACATGGAAAACTACCTTATATTGATAATGAGATGTTTGTTCAAATTGCTTAAACAATTTATTATCGTTTTCAGAAACTTTCTCTGAGGAAAGGGTTATAAAGCCAAGGTTTTTTTCTGGATTTTTAAACTTATTTTCAACTTTTCAATCGAAGCGAGGTATAAATCAATTAATGTTAACAAAAATAATTGTTTAAAAAATTTGTTATTAATTATGACAATGCTACAAAGTTGACGTTTTTTTCTGAAATTTTCAACCATTTGTGCACTTTTCATTTAGGGTGAGTAATTATTTTATTTTATTTAGGAAAAAAATTGTTCAAACAAATTGCAAATGTTTATAGCTATCTTCTTCTAGAATAATGCTATATAGTTGCGGTTTTTTCTTAGAATTCCTAACTTTTTATCACTTTCCAATTAGATTGAAGTAATAATTAACTCGTGTTGAAAAAACATTTGTTCAAACATTTTATGATCATTGCTTTTAATATTTTCTTTGCCTAATGATACAAACTTGCGATTTTTTTTGAAATTTTTAATGTTTTCCCACTTTTTACTTGGAGTGAGTTATATTTCATTCATTCTAATAAAAATAATTGTTTAGACAAATAATTATTGTTCATGTTTTTCTTCTCTTAGATTAGTGCTAAGAAGTTACGTTTTTTTCTACACTCTTATGCTTTTTGTCCAGTTTTCAATTAGTGAGGTAATAATTAATACGAGCTGAAAAAAATGCTTATTTGAACAATTCATTATTGTTTATAACCATTTTCTCTTTGTAGGATAAATGGTTGTATGACAGTATGAGTGTATGCTGTGTGTATAGCTAGATATTATAGAGAGATACCAATGTGTGTGTGTGTGTGTGTGTGTGTGGGTGTGTGTGT